>JAHZNC010003665.1:0-23329 GCA_027744095.1 Zhuqinia jingwanae | reverse complement strand
GCAAATTTAAAGAATATTCCAAAAGTTTGAAAATTATCATCATAACCGTTCTAACTAAAGTACCACTACACTACACAGTCACCACAATTTATTACAAAAACAGCTTACGCCATTGGTTCCATCCTTATTCTTAAATGGGTAGCATTAATAATTATTTTATTACAAAGCTTATGTTATTTATTACAAAATTCAGGAAAACTGGAAGTGAATCATTATAAAAATGTGAGTTAAACTTTATATATCTCCTGTACCTGTGCTCAATTGAGCTGACGAAAAGATTGACAAACCAAGCAAGGCTGTATTGGTACATCTGGAAGAGTAGGGATCGAGAGAGAAATCCAATATTAAAGATAGGAATTTAAAAAAATTAAAAATTAAGTTAAATGTATAGAATAGCAACATTTTATAGGTTACTTACAGGGTCAATGTTGGGCAATTCTGTAAGAGAAAAGAAGAGGACACTGGTATACCTGGCGATCGGTCTGTATCCCGCTCTGGAAGCGGTAATCTGTTTTTCCGTTTCCAATGCATACTTTTGTTTTTCAGTAATGTCATTGGAGATTTGCTTGGAGCTGTCCAAAATCTCGATGGCTGTAGCATCCTCCAAAATGTTCCCTTCCGAAGAGGACAATGTATTCAAAATATTTTCTTCCACTTCCTTGAGCGCTTTAGCGTTAGCCGCAGACTGCTGCACAAGTTGCTGTCTTTCCTCCTCCAGCTCGGGTCTCTCCTTTGCCACAACAATGGCCAGCAGCTGATCTTCTAAACCCTCCAAAGTGATCATGAAATTGAGAAGGAGCACCTTTGTAGAAACTTCAGGGAGATAGTGAGGATTTCTCAACTTGGTGGTCATGTAGAACCGAAAGTATGGACTAAACTCAACCGTCAAGTCACCCAGTTTGATCATATCAACGCCACCCTGTTTGAAAATCTTTTTGTCCAGAATTGGCTGCAAACTGGCATCAATATCCTCCACCACATTTTCCACAAGCATTGGGGTGCCAGTGGCCACACAAAATTCCATTTTTCGCATAAAGTCGTGATCACTCAGCTTCACAATTCGAAGTTTATTTTCCTTTTCCGTGTTTTTGACCCACTTGTTGGCCTGACCTTGAGGATCGATCATGAGTGGAAATCTTCGTGCGTTTTCAATCATCACTGCGTTATCAATGGAAAAGGCGTCTTTGGGGAGACCATGCAAGTTCCACTGCTGAATTAGGACAGGCGAGCCTAAAGTCTTTGCCACAGAGAATACCTGACTACAGGCGATCCCCATTTCACTCACGTGATTGATCCAGTCCTCAATACAGGCATTTCTGTATACTGCCGTGTATGGGCCCAGATAAGCAGTGACCGCGGATGCAATCAAAACATCAGCTCCAAGATTATCATACACCACTTGCAAATCCTCCGCAGCTTGGGTCCACCTCGACTTTTCTCCACCCAGACCTCCAATCAGTTTTTCTGCTCGCTCAAGTTTCATAGCGCACATGTTCACCTCGTCCTCAAGCGCCATTTTTTTTGCGTTTGTTTCCTCAAATTGTTCCTTCAAGTAGGCTAGCCTAGCTTCCAACGCTTGGATTTCCTTTCTCTTTGCATTCAACAAATCCAAAGTGTTTTTCAGTTTTTCCTCCGCTTCATTCAACTTTGCTCTTTTGGGGGCCACAACTTTGGCGACTTTGTCGTAAGATTCCATGGCTAGGATCCATTTGCAGAGACCTTCTGCGGCACTGGACGCCTTTGCAACCTTCTGTGGCTTGAAGAGCTCATGTGTCATGTAATTATTTCTGATATCCGCAATCGTGCTCTCGGGAATGTTATCCTTGTCGTAATCTCTCAAGCCCTGCAGGAAGTTGAAGTCATTGAGAACCCTTTTACTGGGTCCCCAGTAGTCGTTAATCTTTTTGCCATCTGGATCAGTGATTCTTTCTGGTTTGATCCCCTTCATCACACAAACAGCAGCCATTACAAGCTTTACGGCCGGGGGTGGATTTTTCATACTTTTCACCAATACAATATCCGCAGGCTTTAGAGTGTCCAGGGCCTTCATTGCCTTCTCAAGTTGGGGCAAAGCGGAACTCAGATCCGCCAGACACTCAGTTTTCAATGCGGTTGCATCTTCTGCTTGTACGTTAGCTACTGCTTCATCCTCTTTCACCAACTCACTCTTCTTTTCCACCTCCTGACTTTCCCGTTCAATCATCTGCATCATTTCGTCAGTCACCTTGGCCGCCTCCACCAACTGCGGTTGCAACGCTGTGAGTTCCTTTTTCATGATCGCAATTTGGCCCGACGCAAATGCCAGCTTATCCAGACCTCCCAAATACCTAAGCTTTTGATTCATGGTATCCTCTTTCTTTCCCATAACCACTTTTTTGAAAGTTAAAATCAATTCCAGGTATGACGTTGGCGTCACATAAACATGTCTTCCTTGTTCCAGCAAAAATTCCAGTGACAAAGTTTCTGCCTTCTTTTGGAAGTACTTACAAATGCCCACCAATCCCTTTTTCAAGTCTGAAGGAAGGTCCATGTCTTCAAAGGACTTTTGTGCAATTCTCTCCAGTGCATCTTCCGGCCAAGGCTGGAACCAATCAATGGTGCAACAATTTACTATGCTAGGGAACTGTCTCAATCTGTTGCGGAAACTGGCGCCAATGGGACTGAACGCAATGATGATGTGAAGTTTTTCCTTGACCCGAGAAACGTAAAAGGCAAACAAAGCCAAAGGATTTATTTCCGCGGATCTTGCCTTCTTGTCCAACTGTGCCGTGTATGTGGGCATGACTGCCTCCATAATTTCGCCCTTTTCCTCTGCATTAAAAATGTTTGGCACGTCCCCGGCGTTTAGGAGTGCGTCCACATCTTCCAAAAACCCTTCCTCTTTGATTTGAGAATCAGTTATCAGGAGCACAGTATCCCGTCCATACCCTCCCGCATTTTTCATTGCCTTTTTCAAGTCATCCCTCCACTCATTTCGTCCATAATTCTTGGCAATTTCAGGTTGGTATAGATAAAGACTTCCCATGCAGGCGGAGAGTCGGGTTAAACTTTGTCTCCCAGATCCACCCACGCCAACAAGTAGACCGTGTCCTCCAGGACTGGACATGATTCGACAAATTTTACTCAAGTGCTCCAGCAAATAGCGGAATATGACAAGGTCCATTCTGTTCTTGTTCGTGTTGTTGTACTCATTCAACGAAATTTGGACCACTTTGTAGTACTGATCAAAATCCCTAATTTCTTGGTACAGTCTATCCTCCTTGTCCGCATCTGGATTCATAAAGTCGCCAAACATTAGATTTTTCATATCCTCAAACTTAACTTTTCCTTTTTGACCGCCAGCAAGGTAGTCAAACACAACGTCAAAGCTTTCTTTGAAGTGGTTGGACACGCAGCTCTGAACCAATTCAAAAACCCATTGTCGATCCTGGTCATCTATCAAGCGGTCATAAAAGACGCGGTAGACTTCGTGGACCCATAACCGAACAAAAATTCTTTTGTTATCCACCCCATTCTTATTGACCAGACAGCAGCCTTGGATAACTCTCGCAAAGTCACGAAGATTGAAAGTGTAATGGGATCGGCTGGGGGTAGGGAGCAAATGCTGCATGGCTTCTTTGTACACCTCCATCGTCCCGTTCACAATCGGATTCACCATTCCAAAGAATTCTGGAGTAAAACCAGAGTTCCGCAGATAGATTTGCATTAGTGTCTGGAATATTTTGACCATGGTCTCATCCGAAAATGGGTTGATGGCGACTACGACAAAGTGTCGTATAAATCTGGGCGTCACGTTCTGTCTGCTTCCACCTGGAGGGCCCATCGCGGCCATGAACTGCACATTTTCCAAGTATATTTTGGAAGTATCCTTTTTCTCGTACCAGTGCTTGTGGTCGAAATACTGGCGAAGGATTTCGATGGGAGGTTGCGCTCCATATACTATATAGTGGGTAAAATAAAATAACAACTCAAGTAAGTAGTATTATTTGGAGATCATAATGATATTTTTAACTTGACTTTTAAGCCACTTACTTTCTGTAACGGGCATGTTCATATCATCAATGAAAATGATACACTTTTTCCCCGCTGGTGGTCCAAACGTTCCCCTGCCCTTTTTATCCAATTTGTTGATGATCAAGTCCTGCGTTTGATTTGAAGTAGTTTGTGCAGAAAAGGTAATAAAATTGCCCATGTACTTATCCTGCGGTACTCCATGCATGATTTTCTCTTGGATGTAGCAACTTTTCCCGGTTCCTGTAGAACCCACCAGCAACATGGGCAGCTCATGGCGAATGGTCAAGTCCATCATATAAGTGTAGCGGGCAGTGTCCACGGTGGGTACCATGATCCTCCTTATGTTGTTGTGACTGGGCGCCTCAAAACCCCTCACCATTTCATTCCAGTGTTTCCAGTTGCCCCTACCCTTGGTCTCATACTGCCAATCGTAAATGCTACCGTCAGGGGGAAAGCTCACTTCAAACTTGGCTGGCATTGTTTCTGGAAAAGGATGGCTGGTATCCTTCCCCGAAACGAGGAGACGGAGGAAGGCGTCAAATTTTACACGGGAGTCGTTGTCAAGAATCCCAGCGATGGCCCAAACTGTGGCAAACATTACGACACCAGTGAACCAACCACGGACGTATTTCATTTCCCGTTCTATCCCTTCGCGGGCATCAGTTAGGAGAGCAGCGACGATGTTGAGGAAGGAGCTACATGAAGAAAAAAATACGAACGATAAAGACATTTTTTTTTTGCTTATTAGTCAAGTTATACGACAATCTTAAAACTGTTTCAGCGATTTTCCTTACACGACTAGATTGGAGTCGCCCGTTCGCAAAAGTTCTTTGCATTGCTTTCTGGTGAAACGAAGGGAATGGGTAGCCATAAACACCATAAGGTCCCATAAGTAGGCTTCTGTCTCCTCATCCGTTTTCCAAATAGGGTCTAATTGGTTCATCCAAGATCTCAAGATTGGCTCCCATCCAAGGGCAGACGGCTCAAAGTAAATCATACCACAACGACTCACAGTTGCAGGAGATGCCTACAAGAAATTGCAAAGCAAACAATTTAACTAAATTATGTAATAATTAATTCTAGTAGTTAAGTTTTTTTTATTATAATTATATACCTGACTCAAGTCATGTGTTTCAAAGACCATCGACATGACTGCTGTCATTGCAATAATTTCCCCAGACATGAGACAAAGCTTTTTATTGTCATCAAGAACAGTGTTCACTGTAAAATTATTAGGTAAACAGTGTTTACGTACAACATACATAATTTTGTAGACCTAAATAAATTAGTAAACGTAAAATGGATTAGTTCCTAACTGTTTTCAATCCACACGGCATCCACAGGCCCATCAAAGATAACCCACTTCCTGTCAGAGGACGTAGACACTGCAAAATTTCTGGAACATGAATAATTTTCCAAAATAAAAAATTAGGTACACACAAGTATAAAGTTCAAGTGCAAAAAGTATAGGAAGAACAATAGTTACCTAAACGTTACCGCAATCACACCATCTTGCCATTCATGTGACGCCGGATCGAAATTCCCGTAGAGTTGCCCCATTGGAATGGACTTTGGATTAATGGTCTCATAAATCAGCCTGTTCTCGCCCATGCCCTGATCCTCCATCCAGGTGAGTGCCCCTTTGAGTGTGCGAATGACGGAATCTACAAACAGAAAAAAAAGTATTATTGACAAGGATATCACACTGCATTAATGTATATTATAAATAATAATAATAATAAACATGATTTGTAAAAAAAAAAACTCACATTCAATCTATCCAAATAATTTACCAAACTGGTGAGAATTGCTTCGTGAACCTCCATAGTCCAGAAAACCTGACCGGTACACAGGACCACTTGACCCGGCCATTGAGTCACCCAATCAGCTCTTGGCGTTAGTACATAAGCATCTCTTGATGAAGTTACCACATCCTTCAAGGATTGGACCATTGTCTTTTCCACCTTCAAAAGCCACTTCTCTACGCAGCCCTTGGCCTCAACGGTATCCACCGGTCGACTGAACATGACTCTTTCTCCTTCCTCACTGAACATGGCGTGCACCACCAGATCTCCATCCAACTGAAGCCTTTTAATACCCTCAAAGCATTTCTTTAAATGAGGCTGTACTTTATTCGGATCTCTAGTTTCTGCCAAAATCTCCAACATTTCGTCATTTGATAAAAAGAAGAAGCGTGGAAAGTACAATCGTTTCTTTTCCAGGTACGCATTTAATCCCTTCATGATTTTGTCTTGGATAGCGGTCAAATCACAAAGCTTTTCATATAGACCCGCCTTACTTGCCGTTTCAACAGCATTCACCTGATTTCCAAGATCAGCCATAATGCTCCTCCATGTGGCATCCACCTTTTTGAACATACGGCCTTCCTCTGGCATTTGAGCCTGAATATCTTCAGAGCTGAAGACAGGCTCCAAGTACATCCAGTTCGCTTGCACCTTGAGCCATTCTTCCAAAGTCATTTGAGCCCGAAGAAGAGCCTCTTCCCACGCCTTGACCTTCTCTTCGTGTGGCCTGACGTATGGGCTCCCCTTCATGGTTTGCGTTTTCTGGATATGGTCCTCCAACAAAAGTTGAATTTCTTCCACGGAGGCCAGAATTTTGACTGGAGTTTCTTTGTATTGATGCGTGTTAAGTTTCGAGTTGTCCCACTCTTCCTGCATTTTCGTCACGGAGGTTTCCAGAGCGTGCTCCTTACTTGCTGACACGCTCACATTTTCAAATCTATACAAAGAAAAAATTCACGAAAATTAATTTTTGTTTCAATTATCCCAACCCCAGACTTATTATTCGATTATCCCAACCCATGTTCAACACTATCTCACTCTATCATGTAGGGTTCTAGACCAGCAGTCAGTAACTTTCTCAAGCTTGTACCAGCATTTGGTTTTATGTCAAATCCACAAACTTCCGACATTTGCTCCCAGTGACGATCCTTCAAACCGGGATTGCATAGTACACTGACAAATGGCAAGTATTTCTATGAAAAAAATATGGACAATTTTAATTAAAATAAATCATACATATGAATAATTTGATTATTACGAGAGTAAGCTTCACCCTAAATTCAGTAAGACTATCCAAAGCCATATTGCAAATTTTAAGAGGCGGTGGTACTGTCTCCAAATTATCCTCATCCCACAACACAGACAATGGAACGTGCTTTTCTTCAGCTTCCGCTTGTTTTTGAGCTTTGATACGATTCTTAAATAATTTTTGTAGCTTGTACAGCTCTCTACATGCAAAAAATAATATTTAGTCCATTAACTTATGAAAGGCTGTAGCATCCTGTATTATTATATAATTTGATTGTGTGGTCACTTGAAATATTCTTCAGTTTCATTATCTATTTCCTCTCCATCCAAATTAAAATTCCCGTCCATATACTTCTTCTCTGCACGTTGCCACTTGTATGCAATCTGATAAAGTTTTGTGTATGGCTCAAGATGAGTCTATTTTTTTAAGAAAAAAAAAACTCACAATACGAAACACACCAAAATGAGTATAAATTGATACTAATTACTACTATAAAAAGAGAATTTTAATTACAACAATTTCGCCCATGTCAGAAAAGTTACTCAAACTAAATTTAAACAGTATTTCTTCGTTGTTAATCCACTCCATGTCCTTTTGCAAGGTGGCCACTCGGTTGTGGACATACTTGAGATCCTGTTATAAGAAAAAGTAGTACCAATGAAAAACTTGCAAAAATAATGATGATGATTATGAAAGCCCAAAATCCATAATGCAGTGAAATATTTTATGGATGATGATGATGTACTTACGTCACAATACCTGCCAACTTGAGAGTAGTCTCCATATCTGGCAAAGTCATCCCTGACCCTTCTTAGCAATTTAGCGATATCCTTATTCATCTGATCTATTTTTGCTGCTAGCTTTTCTTCAAATTCTACCCTTTTTTCTTCAATCATCTGTAAAACAGTATTTTTTTTACATTTTTAAATCTTTTCAAAAGTAAATACCGATATCATTCTGACAGCCCATAATAATCGCTGATTGATTCTCTTGTTACAAAAAATGCTTTAAAAACAATTGTTACAAATTAGTTTTTACGGGCACGATGCCGAAAAAGTCCCAAAGAAAGGCCTCCGGTGGTGGCTGCGTGCGCACATATCATTATTACAATTATTACAAAAATAGTTTGCCTTACAAAGTTACAAAATATAATAAATTATCCATATTGTCATTGTCATTATCAAAATTAAATTGCTGGTTAAGGTAGTAGTTGCCTTACTTGAGAGCTTTTTTCAAAAGCAGGTTGAATTTTTTTATGCCAGGTGTGTGCAAGTATTGAAATATCACGGTCATCAGCGTTGAGTAAATTGTGGTCCATCAGCGTGAAAAACATTTTGATGGCGACAGCAATATCCTCTTTGAGACCCATCAAAAGCCTACCTCTCGCATCATCAATATAGTCAACAAGATCAACAAGCTCTTCTGTGGTTTGTGGCTCGGCCAAAAGTCTATCTCGGATTGCCTCATAGCCCTGAATAATTCTGTAAAAAAATGAGTTGGAAAAAAAGATTCAAAAATTGCAAAATTAACATAAAAGAAAATTAAATGGACAAATAAAATAATATTTTTTTCATTTATATTAACTTGAGATTATGTCGACGGTAAAATTTAATCAAATAGTCCATCAGCATATTAAAATGCATTTTCGCCACATCCATCATTCCACCAATGACATCTTCGTTGTTCAGACGAATTCTATCAAAGTATTCATTCTTTGGGATTTCATAGGTCATGTCCATAAACGTTTGAAAATAGGGCAACTCCAAAACTCCCTCATGAAAATTTTTCTTTCCGCTGATAGTCTCGTTTGCTCTTTCTCTCGCCTCGCCGTTCAAGATTGGAGCAAACTTTTCCTCTGTTTATGCATAAAGCAATTCATATGAATGGAAATACATACATAAAAATATAAATGGTTTTAAAATGCCGTAATAGCTTAATTTTTACTTACTAAGGGCTTCAACGAATTGTCTAGGCTCCTCCACCCACTTTTGCATAACCGCTCTAAATCTTCCCGTTATAAAATTGGTAAAGTCTGGGGGTACATGAATCCGGTAAAATGTGGTTGGAGCCTCCTGGCTCTCCGCCCTTTTCTGATAAAGTGTTTTTACATCAGGGATTTGCTGGACCACATTGACAACTTCATCAGTTATTTTTTTCAAACAATACATGCAGTCATCAATTGTGGGGTAGAAAGTCACGGAAGAGTTGTCCTCAACTGAAGTTTCCAACAGGATTTTTGGGAGACGCTCGCGATATCCCTCGTACACACTAACGATCTTGTCCACTGTTTCCATTACGAGCATTAAACACTGTTATATGAACAGAGACACCAATTTTTAAGAAACCCTTGTTTAAATTCAATTCAGTTATTTCGACATCCAGCAAATAAATGCCTATATAAATAATTTTAGACAATTTTACTTACGTTGCACTTGATCATGTGAGTGACACAATCAAAAATTTTTGCTTGCCTTGATGGCGACATTTTCTTCAAGCTGGATGGATTGTGCTGATACATGTAGGTCATAATTGGGACGAACTTGGCCATGATTTCATCCCCAGCGCTTTTGATTTGGTGGATGAAAATTTCTTTCAGTTCAAATGGCTTGATGTATTTATACTTGCTCCTAAAACCAGATTTAAAAAAAATAGTAATAATATTGAAAGTGAGATTTTAAAAACACAAAACAATTTTTTCCCTAAATTTGTACAACTCACTTTAATTCTGTTTCGTCAAACAGCTTCTTGGTAAGTACAATCTCCCTAATTTTTAGGAACGTCTTTGCGACAAGCGGATGAAGCAGTCTAAGGTCTCTGGCAATGCTTCTTCGATTGAGTCTGTAGGTTTGCCACCATGGAGGTGGTGCAAAGGAAAATGGAGGATACTTGATTTCCAATGCGTAAGGATTAACGTAGTCTTGATTAGGGACCACCACAAAGTTTAAAATGGCTTCGTGAAGAACTTGTTCATAACGCACACGAATGTCCTTTTTGAGCGCCCGGTAGCACTCGGGATGACGTTGCTTCAGCTGTTTGGCAATCATGGAATAAATCTTCTGCTCCCAGCTGGCTTGCAGAGGAATTACCGGGGCTGATCTGACACTGTCCCGGAGATACTCCACAAAGTCATCTTGTGTTAGGAAACTTTCGAGCTTTTGATCCTCGTCAAACTGCTTCACTCTCTCAATTTCCAGGCGCTTCTGAACGGCGTCCGCTACATTAGCCTTGACCTTTTTCCCGTGTCGGATAACCACCTCATTGTCTTGCTTTCGCTTCTGCTTGAAGCCAAAGTAGCTCATGAGAGGATGCTCCTTCCAGATGTCTGTTCCATATTTTCCAATCTGTGAATGAGAGAACAACTGGTTAGAACCAACTAGCGTAAGAAATTCCTTGTTAGCGGATAAATTATACATAAATTTAATTACCGTTGGAATTGGAGGCAACTCAAATTTTAAATTCTTGATGTTATCCTTCCTTTTCTTTGGTACTGCATCGGCTTGTTGCAGACGGGATTTGGAGATACACTCCATCCTTTGCTTTTTATCAAACTACTTATTTTTACTCCCACAGAAATGTCCCCTCCGTAACTTTTGCAGCTGTACTTAATCTCAGCTTCTCCCAAAATATCAGAAAAATGTTAATGTAATAACTTGATAAGTTCAATTGTCTGATTTTGTCACAGTTGGGTTTTAGGCTAAAACTTTTGGCTAGTCAAAGTCACAACACACGTACGTAATACGAAGCACGTAAAATTGGATAAAATTGAAATAGTATTTCTCTTGACATCCACAGGAATTTCCTGTTATTGATCACACAACGGAAATGGCGAAGCAATGGAAACCAGTAGTGCTTTTGTAAGTTGACTCCACACAATACATTCATGCATACCTATGGAGATGTCATACCTAGAGAGCTGAAGCGAAAGCAAGAAATACCTGACTGAACAAACGGGGCGACTTGATACGAAATACTTTTTCTCAACATACTGAACGGTGATGAAAGCATCAATTAAGTACTATTATGTATCTTCTGCAGAGTACATAGGTAAATGTGTAGTTCATCAAAAGGAAAATTAAATAGGTACAAATAATTTTTGGATAAAATAATTAATTTTTTATTTACTTTATTTTTCGATAGATTAGTTTAGAGTGCAAAGTTGCTCATACACTGAACTATCTAAGCGATACTCCTCGCTTGCTTGGCCATTTGGATTCAATTTGCAAGCAGATTCCTCATTTTTTTTTGAATTAGTTCCATTCTAGATGCTTTTACCTAGCCAAGAATATCTTAGGGGTAATTGGTTGAAGGTCGAACTTTGTCAAGCATCTTCCAGTTCTGTTAAGGGTATCATTTTATTTTTTACACTTGTGGAAAAGTGTGTTTGTGGTGTGTTTATGAGTTATATAAATAAGGCTATTTGCTTTCAAGAAATGGGCAAGTACTTGAAGGCGAAGGCACTGGCTTGAGTAAAGTTTTGAGAGGATGTCGTTAAACATGGGAGGAGGAACTATTTGGGAGTTCATGGATAGTTTTCCGCTGCATATGGTTTGATTTACATGGGAACTTATGATATTCTTCGATAACATTGTTGTTTTAAATTTACGTAACTGTTTTGAAAATACAAAATAATATTGGCTCACATAAAAAGTGTAATAAAAAGTGTAAAACGGACACTACATTTTGACAATTTTTTCTTTGCATTTTTTGAAACATTTTGTGGAAATGGAATGGCTTCAAAAGTTGCTATTTGGGATTTATCTTTGGTTTGGTTTGACTTGTGCCAACATCCCAATGCCCATGTGCCCCAAAGGGAAGGAAAGTGGAAGTCGAGCAGACTGTGTTTGCAACTCACAAGTTTATGTAGACTACTTTTCAAACTCTTTGCATATTGGTCCAAGCATGAAAGATAAGTATCTCGAGGTGATAAAGGCACGAACAAATGCTTTCTTTTGCCATGAATTCTATCAACTGCCACCTTATCTTGAAATCGAAATAGACAGTGTGCCGATACCATACTCAGGCAGTCGAAGATTGCGAAAGAAAGTCCACAGGTTTCGGAATAAAAGGAGTAGCAGTGCCCATCGCAGAGTCAAACGGCAAGTTTCACTGGGATACCCTTCTGATGAGGTATTTCAAACGGCCATCCCCAAGATGCCAAAGAAAGGAAGGCATATGTATTCTCCTCTGGGATCTCATTTGGCAATGAAATGCTTTGCCGGTCAGGATGACAGAGATATCGGGACACAGGAAGATATTGTCGGGGAGTCGAGTAAATTTGAGTGGAAGCATTTAAATGGGATGGAAATCACGGGGCCTCTTACGAATGTGGACAAAACCACAGGTGACCTTGTATTCCACCGAGTTCGGCTGGCAGATACTTCCATTTACAAGTGTACAGTAACAACTGAGGATGATGCGGGGGCACAAGCAGCGGCCTCGTTTATAAGTCAGCTGGATGTTGTCTCAGCGCCCACGTTTTGGCTCCGCTTTGGAATGACTTATAAAACGGATAGGTGTCGACACAAGGAATTGTTGGTGATCCAGAAACGGGTTCCTGAATGGGTTCATTCGTATGTTTGTCATTTTTGTCCTGTACGGAACGTGAGCTTGACTTGTATTAATTTGGGAGGACATGATGGCGAGGATGGAAAATTTGTACAGTTGACGATGGCCATTTCGACTGTGGGATTAGAGGATCTGTTGTCTAGCTGGGATCATAATCGTGAGCACTGTAGTATAGAATGTCAGAAGACGATACATGCAAAACTACTGGGTGCGAGTGTGATTGGAGAATCACTGGTGAAGCTTTTTAGCTTAAAGGGTGAGTAAAATAACTGTAATGCAATGGAACGTATGTACAAAAGACAACTAATAAGATTTTAATAAACTGATTTTGGATTTGATTTTTTTTCCAGTGAACGTCCTGTCGGTTGATGGACCGACTACCGTTTACACACCCATTCCAGACTCTTACGATGAAGACGTGGCAGACGCTTGTCCACCTGGATTCTTTTTAACATACACTCTTTGTTGTGAGTAAAAGATATTGCGCATAAAACATACAAAAAAAGTTTATTTATTTAATTAAAGTAATTTACTTAAAAATATGTATTTAATGATTTCAATTAGTCCCTTGTGCTCCTGGGAGGTTCAGTCCCACCGGCCCTGCCGAGTGTTACCCATGTGCCAAGGGTTTCTTTCAACCCAATCCGGGATCGTCAGCTTGTTTTCACTGCCCCGAAGGACATACCACAACCAAAAGAGGATCCTTATCCCAGGCCGAGTGTATTTTAGACACGGCAGCAAGTTGGATGGACTTTTTTGCTGAAAATCTGTTTTTAACGTGTCTGGTTGCAGGCCTGCTTTTGTTGTTTTTAATTTTGTGGATTCTAATTTGCTGCTGTTGGCCAAAGTCATGTATGGGAAGGTGTTTAAGGTGTGTGCCGTGTTGTGGGGAAAGTGAAGATGGAGTAGATGCGGGGAGCTCAATCGAATATAAAAAAATTATACAGAATACGTCAACCAGCGAATTGGACAGTGATGCATCCGAAGTTGTTCATGAAAAGGAAACGGAAAGAATTTTCAGATCATCGGGTAAAAGAAAAGGATATCGGGGAGTTTCTGATAATGATGATGGAGGAGGGGCATACACCACCGACGCAGATTTTAGGTAAACAGGTATAACGAATCAGATTTTCGACAGATTTCATAAAATTAATTAAATCATGTCATGTGATATACCATTTCGTTTTAACGGGTGACTTGTCTACTTTGTTTTTCCACAGCTCACCAGAGAAGAGAATTCCTATTAAACAACAGGTGAAAGGAAAGAAGAGCGTACAACAAGTCGCCATTGAATCCATTGAAGAAAATAATACACTTAGTAAAAAGCGCTCCACGACCAACCTCCCAAACCCAAAACGTTTGGATCTAGACAAATATGCCATTAAACAGCCCATTATTCCGTTACCTTTGGAACACCGCCCTCGCTACTGCTACACAACGATTTGTAATAAACGGAAACAGCAAAAAGAGAAAGAGGCAGCGAGAGAAAAGCTTCCCGAGAATCAACCCGACCATGCATCTCAAGAAGATAGAGAACAGCCCAATAATAAGGCCAACAGCCCACCTCATTTTCGTCGTCCAGCTCAGCAGCCATCTCCCAATCCTCCGCCCTTTCCAAAGGAGGATGGAAACCAAAGCGATACCTCAGAGACAAGCAGCGGAAGAAAACGGGCCAAAAAACCCCACGTGCACCTCGGAAACATTTTACGTTATTCCAAATCCTTTGTAAACAAGTTGGCGGAGCAGAGAGCAAAATTGAAGCATGCACACCGAGGCGACTCCTCTTCAAAGTCATCACCATCACGAAAAAGATTAGTAGCCTCGGCAAAAGCTTCCCTGAATAAGATTAAGAATAATAACAGCAAAATGGTGAAAATCTCAGAAAGCAGAAATACCTTTCATCCCACTACTACTGCTGATGCTGATAAACAGCCTTGTAATACGTGCACTAGTCAGGTTTTCAAGAACAAAAGTAAATCCAAGAACAGAGAAAACAAATATGAGGACACTTCTAGCTCCAGAAGTAAAATTAAGAGATCCAACAATAGTGATAACAATAAAAATACGAAATTAAAGTTGAAAAAATCGTCTTGGGGTTCAGGCACTGGTCAAAGTCCAAGTAATGATCGTTTTAAGGAAACAATGAAGAAAATGCAGGAAAAAGCTGTCGGTTCTTTACGAAGTATCAGCAAAAAAAGAAAAAAGTGACACTTGTAATACATTTAGTTTAATCAAAACTCAAATGCCTTTAATTATATTTTTGTGACGAGTGATAATAATCTGACGTATCAATGAATTCCAATTTATTGTGAAACTAGCTGAGTGAATTTTTAATGTGCATTTAATTATTACAATTATGGAATGGAGATTGATGATTAATAACAAATAAATGTATGTCAGCGCGTATGAAATTACATAATACGCCCATTTGTAAACTTGACAAAAAATTACCATAATTATCCAGGCGACCATTGGTGAAATGGGTTGAACGTATTATAAAAGGTAATCCAGGATAGTTGTTGATTCCCATCCGCTAACTAACTATCATTTTTTAAATGATTCCACATTTTATCACGTCTTCAGTTTAATGAATTTGGATTTTTCCCAAATGTCATTACGTCCAAGGGCTAAAAAGATTTTTTCCTTAAAAAGTTTATGAATCCTCCTACCGCTCACCACCAAAAACACTGCGAAATGCGTTAAATTAATGATGGGGCTTGTTCACCTCCGCTTTCGAATAAAGACTCTTTTATGAAATTGCATGAAAATACGGTGAATCAATTAGGATTTTAAAATAAAACATCGCGGAGGATTGAGTAGACGTAAAACAGAAAGAATGAAAGAAGAGTCATAACATGTTTTTGAGGTTACAAAGTGTTGTGTACATTTTTATTAAATTTTGACTCGTAACACAAAAATATACAATCACTCGATAATTGTATGGGAAATCACATATTATACACATGTATAATATGTATGTATATTGAGATATTTTTGTATGAATACCTATTTAAACAATATAATTCCAGGTTTCCTTTTCATAGCCTTCAACAACGTGGTCGATAAGCACTTGTCCACGCTTCTTACAGTATTTGGAGAGGTGCACCACATTAACCTTCATGTCCATCATGTTACCAGAGTTGATGTCCCGTTCCAAGTATGAGGATAACTTTTCCACAGACGCTTGAAGATCATTCTGATTATCCGCGAATATTTCCGTTTCATTGGTTTTCGCCAGGTAAAATGACAACACATAAGTGTACATCAGTGTCTGTCGACTCTTACATAGAACGTCAATAGCCTCCTTCAAAAACTGGACATCCAAGTAGCTCGTGTTCTGGTCCTGCATTTGTTCAACCAACTCGTATAGCTTATGTTCCAACTTCAAACTAAGCTGGTGGTTGGAGTATCTATTGAAGTAGAACAGGTAGCGGTGAAGAGCCTGTCGAGATACGTCCTGAGCTTGGCGGGCTTCTTTGCCTTCGTTTTCGTCGTACTGATTGCAGCGATATGGATCATGTCGATTCCAGGGCCCTAAGCAAATCCAACAGAATTCATGTCCGCAACTAGAATTGGTGCAGGTCATGTGGTTGCATCCACCGTTTTTTTGAATTCGTACTTTGCATTTGGGACAGTCTTTTGTGTTTGCTGCAATCCAATTACTATTTTCCGAGTCATCATGGCACTTCTGAATCCACTTTTGCAACAGAGCGCAAGTCACGGGATCGTGGTTGTTGCCTCCACAGTGAAAACAGAAGATGTGGCCGCATTTGCACTGGACAGGGTGACCACGCTCATTAATTAAATTAACTTTAATGGCTTGCGTGCAGTCAGGGGAAGGACACCACGTGAAGAAACGATTAGACTGAAAACGATTTAAAAAAACAAAAACCACCAATTATTTTCATTGTCCGTTGATCATTGACTTATATTTAACTTATTATGCACTTTGATTTTTCATCTCGTCAGATTTGCTAACCTGTACAAAGCTGTTGCAAATCAACTGTTCATACTTTGATTTCATGTCCAAATCTCCTTGTGCAAACTTCATTACAGTGTCGTAATCGACCACATTGCGGCACTCGTGCTCGAGACACATAATCTTGATCCCCACTCCTTCCCCCATTATTTTCGCTTTTAAATATTCAGTCCAACAGTCAGCGCAAAATCGGTGCCCACATTTCAGTGCATGCATTTCCTATTATTAATATAATTACAATTATCAGTAAAAGATTTTCACAATCAATTATTATTTTGTTTGCTAAATAAAAATACTAACTGCTGGCTTATTCGTTGACAAGCAAACTGGACAGTTCTCTTCATTTTCACCGTCTACACCATTGTCTTTAGTAGAGAGATCAGAAGATTCACTTTGCGCTGGATTTGTTGGACTCGCAACACCTGCATCCTGAAGCAATTTGTCGGAGTCACCACCTCCGAAATAAGCATCATGTAACTTCTCCTTATCCCATCCACAGTGATTCAGGAGCACTCGCATGAGTGTGGAGGGGAGTTGAAGAACTTCGTTTGCCTGTGATTTGTGATGATGCATATATTATTATTTATGTTGAATAATAATATTTTTAATTCAATTAAAAATACAAACAGCTCACGTCTTCAATGCAATCCTCCATATGCCTAGCAATGTCTTCAGGAGACAGAACCTCATATGTTGTAAGAACACCACCTTCCTCGCCATCATCTTCCTGACTATTTCCGTCAGCAGTTGGATAACTCACTTCTTCTTCGGTATCGAAGTAATCATCATCATCATCAAAGGTGGAGGATATATCATCATCGCTATCGAAATTCTCGGTGGCTGGTTGGAGATTCTCTTCTGGAAGGCTATTCGTTTCATTTTCCAGTTTCATTTTCTTAATTTGTTGTTGTGCAGGAGTAGGATTGCTCGGAGCAGGACTCTTCCCAACTACTCGTGAAGCTCCTAGCTGCGACGATTCCGCTTCCTCCTCAGATGTTTCTGCTTCATCAACCTCCATTTCAACTGGATTTTTAATAGTGTCGCTGAGAAATCATAAACCAAAAATGATTTTGTAATAAAGCACATTAATAAATGACAAAAGATCACTCAGTAGTATTTACTAACAATGGAATAAATAAATAAAATGCGGCCACCTAAAACCAACCTGAGTTTATTTTCATCACTGTTATTGTTTCCCATAATGCGCATGTCACCTGTTAAAATTGATATTTAAACTTTTAAACTTCCAAATGGAAAACTTATAAACCAGCTGACCACTTTACTTTGACAGCAAACGTTGTTTGAATAAATTGCTATAATGTTGCGTAAAGTTTTCAATAACAGCGATTCTTTAGATTTTGTCTTCTTGACTATCCAGCTGACCACTTTACTTTGACAGCAAACGTTGTTTGAATAAATTGCTATAATGTTGCGTAAAGTTTTCAATAACAGCGATTCTTTAGATTTTGTCTTCTTGACGATCTTCTTGACAACAATGACAACTGAGGAGCAGACTACTACCGGGCACGCACGTTGGCTTTTCACTTGTTGAATTATGATAGAACTATTCTTTGTCTATTGCTTGTCTTGTGACGGCGCGCGACGAGACAGGGTTTCGGATATCGGGCATGTAATATGAATATTAATGTAAAATTTATATTGTAAATAATGGAGTCTGGGGAGATTATGCTGATGGCTTTTATTCAAAATCAAACAAATTTTAATCTTCTTCTGCTAAAGGATACAATGGTGATTTATTGTTCCACAACTTGGCCGGAAGTTCCCTCCGGTTTTCCATAAGAATTTTCACCTACAACACTGTTGTGTACTAAATTAAGTAGTCATTGAACTTATTCACGAAGGCTTCTTAGTAACAGTCAAAGTCTGGGTCATTCGAAATATTCGAATAAACGGCAGTTACAAGGTTCAAATGGAATGCAAAAGGAAGTCGATATGAAAACTAAAGTCTGGGAGGAGCACATATTTATACTCTGTAGTGTAATGTAATGTGGCAATTTTAAATAACATGATTGAATTTTTTTTAAACATTTTGGATTTAACGTGCTTATCTTCCCAAGTGGATAGTTTATTTGTTTTTCATTTGGGCTAATTCAGAATCCTTGCTTGACTGTCGGCTATTTGATGTTGGTGGAATGGGAATGTTATCTTGAAAAATATTACGAACCCTTGATCTTTGAGAAAATCAAAAAGTTCGCAATTTATCAGGGATTATTATGGTGCGGTGCAAGGAGGGATGATACTATTGATACTTCAAGGTCATTGCTTCGGTGCTTATACATTTGGCGTCTTCATCAAACGTAAAAATGGCACAAGAATTCCCTTACGTATGTGTGTAGTAATAAATTTATGACAAAGATGCATTTTTAATAAAGAAATGTTACCCATTGTATGCAATTCATCGGTAATTTTATTTAGCTTTTATGTCTGCCACCGTTCAGTTTTAGCTAATACATTTTGTACACAGTTTTTTCAGTTTTCAGTTTCAGTTTTTAATGAATGATCATAATGGTAGTTACAATGGTCGATCAATGTCAGACTCTGGTGCAGTTGCCAGATTACGGACAAGTGCTACATATCGATCAATACCACGGAGAAACTCTACTTCATTAATAAACTCATTGTCCTTGTGCGCTGTAGAGGGCGTGTTGAGGAATGGGCCGATTCCGAAAACTGGGATACCCTTTAGTCTTACAAAACGGCCATCAGTAGCCCCACTGGCAACAGCTGCTTCACATGTCACATTTCTGTTTAAAAAGGAACAAAGTTCAACTGACTATTGATTAAATAATAATTTAATATGCCATTATGATTACAGTTCTTGACAAGTGTCTTGTACGACGGTCCACCAAATATTAGAAGAGTTCACGACGGTTTCTGCAGTTTCAGTGTATCTTGCAAGGTAGCTTATGGACACATGATTGTTGGGATCATCGTCAGATCCCAAACGAGCCTCCTCCATCGTATCCAGGAGCAGATTTTCTACATCTGTGAAATTCCACTCGGGTGTGATTCGGATACGCATGTCAAATGTGGCCCATAACTCGTTTGGAATCACATTTTCTGCTAACCCTCCTCCCAACTGTACTAGATTCAGAGTTGTCAGGTGGTCAAGGGTAACCCCTGGATTTTGGAGTTTCCTGTACTGCTCCTCTCGAAACTCAAGAAGCTTTGTTATTACCACTTGAAGACGCTGACCAGCCGTGTACTGGGGCAACGTGGAACCATGTCCCGCTTCTCCCCTAGCACTGATGTTAAATTCCCAAGGAACTTTCTCAGTGAAACGTATTCCAAAGCTGTCGGCAGCACCACTGACACCACCCTCGTCAATGTTAATGCCAACATTTAAATTTTTAAATTCTTGCGTTTCCAAAAATGGCCGAATTCCTCTCCGTCCACCCTTTTCTTCATCTGGCATTATGGCAACGTGAATGGTCCTCAGTGGCTGGAAACCTGTCTGTTTCAGCTTACGAATTGCTTCTAGTGTTGCCACGGCTGCATTTTTCATGTCACTCGCACCCCTGGCAAATATGTTGCCTTGGGCATCCTTGTAAGCTTCAAATGGAGGATGATCCCAGTTGTCTGCATCTGCAGGCACCACGTCCATGTGACTGTCGAACAAGACAGACTTTAAAGTAGGATTGCTTCCGTTCCATGTCAGCCACAAGGCAAAGTCAGCGTTTTCCCCCAAGTCCAGCAGATTGAAATCTAGGCCTAGTTGGTCAGCCTGGCCTCGAATCCATTCAATAGCTTGCTCTGTTGATAAACAAAATATTGAATATTTTGATTTAAAATATTTTAAAATATTACTCCGAAACGCATGTTTGCTTGCTTCTTTTCATACCATATCCAGGTTGCGGATTTGGATGTACCGTTGGAATTCTCAAAAACGCTCTAAAATTTGTGACTGCGGGATCCTCCTGCTCCTCCTGTTGGTATGCGTGGCAACCCACCAAAAATATTAAAGAAAGTAAAAATAAATTCATTTTGAAAAAAAAATCCAGACTTTTTCCCTCAGATTGACTGGTTGTTTGTTGAATAAAAAGTGAGTTTAAATATTGCACTCACCTACAACAAGTGCAGCAGCTTGCTTATCAAATTTGTCATGCACTGATCCGTCGCTATTCACATGGCCTTAATCCAATTGTTCCTCACGTGATAAAATACAGCAACATAATGTAAACCATTCAAATACAACATAAATACATACGCACATAATATTTATTTTTGCCAAGTCACAAATCACAATGACAATGAAGAAAAATTGACAAGATAATCCAGTCCTCCTCGCATTACAAATTCGATTGATTAAAATAAATCAATTTAAAAAAATCCAGATTAACAAACAATAGTAGCTATAATCTATCTTTTATCTTGCAATCAACGTAACTGATATGCGAAATAGTCAGAAAAGCAGTGTTGCCAAGTCTGGTGGATGGTCGCATATTTAATTACCACGATGACCGCATACATACCTAAGTAACACCTCAAAAATTATTTCAAATTTAACCACATACACACCACGTCGGACACCAATTACAAATAAAAATAATATAGATGATACTGCTCGCGTAATTTTGGTTTTGTTTCACGTGATTCGATTTTTTAAATGTAAATCTTTAAAAAAGGCGAGACAGTTTGTGGAAGCTCTCACATTTTAAATCAGGTTTTCATTCCAAAAACGAACACGGTATAATAATCATAACATGGATGTTTTAAGGGCTAAAGCTTATGTATATGGAGGCTTCTACTGGTTTCAGAGGGATTTCGCAGGGACGTTTTTTTTTCAAAGCTATGTCATGCTACTTAAGACTTTGATGCCATTTTGGTGGTGGATTATGAAAAATGAGAGGAAGAATGAAACCTTTCACATTTTAGAGAGAAATGTCAATAAATATTTATTTTCAAATGAAATAAATTAAAATCCAAATGATGTATAAGTTTTTTTTATGGTCTTTTCCATCCGGAACCTGAAGATTGTGGTTGTGGCTGGTTTGGTCCCTGGTGGTTGAGGACATCAACTTGACCAACAGCACCTTCTCCTTCAACAGCAGACCAGCCGTTGCTCTGGACATCCACAGTGATTCCTTGGGCATCACCTCCCAGGTAATCGTAAGCGTATCCACTGTTTGAGGCAGTGTTGCCCTGGTAGGCATTTGAGGATCCGTCAGCGTTGATCTGACTTTGTTGGTAGTTGCTAGCACTCTGCGTAAGACCAACAGCGCTTCCGGTACTGATGCTCAAAATACCTGGAACTTCGTTAGAGCCGTACACAGTGATCATAGCATCGTGTTCGGCAATAGCACCGCCCACACCAATGGCTTCAGAAGCACCTTCCTCTTCAATCACAGTGCCTCCTAGTAAATCACAAAATATAAATATATGATAAAACTTGTGTTAAACACACACTTTCAAAAACACTCGGGGTACTGTGCTACAATGCTCAATTTACCTGCTTGTCTGGTAAAACGACGGCGAGTTCCTCCTTGCACAGCTACAACGAACACCAAAGCCACAGATAAAACGGCAAAAGCCTTCATAATGATCACGATTTATTGGAGGAGATGGTATAGGTGTTGTGCTGCTGCTGGAACCTCTGGATTTAATTTGAATGTGCATCCCAAGATTTCCGTAACTTATATACTCACAATTGACGACCTACATATATAATTTTTTTAAATGTAAAAATAGATGGTACAGGGATTACAGCTACTTTGGTGAAGTGAAAGGGAGCAACTAGCTACATGCATTCATTCATGCATATTATGAACTTTGGATTTTCCGTAATGTGACCTACTTCTCCATCACATATAACTTCCCATTCTTACAAAGAGAAAACAAACCAGTTATTTTGTTTTGGGGTAGGGACTATAATATGGATTCTATTCTTCGGTGACAGTGAGCTTCAGTGTATGTTACACCAAAGACCCTTGCCCAATAATAGCAGATATAGAGATATAAAACCCTTTCAAGTTTGTGGTGAACCAATATAATCTAGGAGCTGAAGAAAAACAAAGCGGCTCCTTGTTCCATTTTTGCAATGGTGCAAGATGCATAATATGTCATGATTAGAGGATAATTTATACTTGAAAGCTTTTATTGTTTGTAAATAGTGCTTATAATTTCGGATTTTACATTTTAACATGCTAATTAATTATTACAAATGCGTTCTCAATATTTAATGATAATTTTATTATTATTTTATTATTACTTTGTCAGTTTATTTTCCAGTGTCTTGTCTGGCAGGTGAGTACTCTCAAGCTAAAAACAATTTGGATATTTGGATTTAACAAAAAGCTAATTGACTTCATTTCATGGTTGGCAAGATATTTTCAGGAAGGATGTGACGATGATGATGATGATGATGATAATCGTTGCCCACCTTGTGTAAAGTAAAGTACTTATAATCCATGCGCAATGCGATTCCACCTATGTAACAGGTGGCATTCAAGTCACCTTGTTCGCCTAACCGACACTCTTTTTCCAAAAGAATACTTGGTTGCAAACTAAATGACATACTATCATCTCCCTTACTTCTTTGCGGGTAGTTTTTAAGCAGCATATTATATAGACTTTACACGGTTCGCTTATCAAAATCCAACAGCCAAAAAAGTATGACTGCACTTTTGACTTTTGTATTTTTTGTACTTTTTTTGATGCGCACCTGTTTCGTGCTCCCTTGATACACTTCTTTGCTTG
>JAHZNC010003664.1:0-16256 GCA_027744095.1 Zhuqinia jingwanae | reverse complement strand
GTCGCAAAAGACCGGAGGTGCAAAAGTGCCATGTCGCAAAAGCACCATGTCGCAAAAGTGCCATGTCGCAAAATTACCCCATGTCGCAAAGTTACCGTGTCGCAAAAGGCCTAGAACCGGTAGAAGACGACATATGTAGTAAATAGATTCCTATAATATGATACTATTACCTTACCTGTCTAGGTACATATATTACTATTATTATTAGTCAATGTTATACACACGTAGTATTACGTTGCTCCATTCTATTTAAATTGAGACAAGTATGAGCGGAAGGAAGGACAGAGAGCATATTACATAGATTATAGATACATAGATATAGTAAGTTGTCAATAGGCATACATATATTATATAGCTATGTGACAGGCAGGCACTTATAAAACGGTGGAAGAAAACTGGTGTTGCTGTTCTCTGTGACAGCTAACAACTTCAATGACCTGACAGTTTCAAGAGGAATGGAAATAATAACCGCGTGTATTTCTCAACTTTCAACCACGAGTGCTCGTTGAAAGCTTTTCATCTGAATCTTGTCATTCCTTCTCACCAGTTTTATGAGCCTGACACATATATATACCTAAATATAACATGAAAGATTTTAGACACTATCAACTATAGTCTGTCGCAAGATAGAAATTGAGTAGGATGTTATTACTTATTACAAACAAGAAAAGTAGGCTTGCCCCATATTGTAACCCCCCTCATCCCGAAAAATACTCTGAATTAGGGAAATCGTATTTAATCCGAATAGCAAAAAAAATCATGCTATTTTTGGCCAGTGTTGATCTTTTCTCATTTATGCTTATCTAGTAATACTTTCTATGTTCTGCAATATGCAAAGGTATATGGCACTAAAATTTCTTGTCGTTTTACTTACTATTTTCTGGTCTTTCTCGGCTTTTCTGGTATGGTTTGTGGAATAGTAATAGTTTCATAGGATTTTACAATGAACTTTTAGAAAAAATAATGGACATTTCAATGCAATTATAACAAAGTTTTACTCTGAAACCTGATCTGAGCACACGGGTAAAAAGTATCACGCCAGCTCAGAGTAGTTTAAGAACAAAAGTAACAAGTTGTGTGAGGTTCAGTTGTGCATATTGCACACTTATCTAAATGACATACATACGTACCACTGATAAAAATTAATCTGTATAAAAATTCAAACGAATACCTATTCATTTCAATTTTATCGTTTGCTGTCTATTTCACACTTGAATTTTTAAACGATTCTAAGCGCACTTACAGGCAACAAAAAGAGGATTAATAGACCCGCGCGTGTTTACTTTCTCCAGATAACAACAAGGAAAATTGGAGGATATCTACTTTCTTTTTGTCTGTCTTGACAAAGAAGCCCTGCAATTGCACGGCGGGGATGAATTACAAGGAAGAAGAAAGAACTCTTCAAAATTTCGACGTGACTCCTCTTTAGATTGATCATCATGATTTAGGTTAGGCAGAGGGGATGTTATAATGCACACATACATACATTATGTACGACAACACTCTTCAACATGTTGAAATTGTATTGAAATTGTAGATTGGACTTATTTACCTATGCCATGAAGCGCAAAGTAAATATTAACCAACCAGTCCTACAATTTCGTGGTAAATAAAAAAGTGTGCACACTGAATACAGGACCTACATTGTAGCTCGATGAGAAATACTTGAGTGAGTATATTTACGTCCTTCTTTTCTTAATTCGTATTTGCTAGCAAAAAACCTCATGATTCATGATACAAGAAAATAGGTAGTTATTTGAGAATACTTTCGTGATCAGCACAATGCACACTTTCTCTCTACTTTTTTACTTGTACAAACAGATGCATTCTGAATGAAAGTACGTATTTAAATATAGGATAAATACCTATTTAGGTATTGAGAGTATTTGTAGGTATTTGCATGTGAATTTTCTTATTGTGAGCTAGTATTTACTTGGGCTATTATATAGTTAACACAAGGTGCTTCAAGATCGTATCTCTAACAGCATGTAGGTAACAACGTATCATTTAAAAGTTGAGATATGAATAGTAGAATAGAGTAACAAACAGATGAAAGCTTTATCCGAGCAAAATTTGACATTATCTCCTTAGCTTTCTTATAGAAATTCAAACCGAATTCGTCACTGTTCTAGTACATATTAAGTAACTACAAATAAAGACAAAACGCTTGCAAAATTTGCAGCACCGCGCGCGCCGTGAAATTTTGGCTTCTATCTACTTACACAATAACTGATTCAACATTAGCTTCCTTGTAAAATACTGGGGAATTGTTTCTCTTTTCTATTCATGCATCAATTGATTAAAATCATTTAATGTAAAATATATAGGGTGCTGTATTGAGAAAATATGGAAAAACAACAATTGTAGAATTATGTAGCATAATAATATACCCCATAGTTGGTTTACCCTGCAAATAATGCATGTACCTGGGAATGGGAATACGCCAGTTGCAATAAGTTTAACCTTGTTTACTTGTTTTTATTTCATCATAAACCACATTACAAAATGGAAAAAATCATATATATGTGCTTTTCTTTTCTTTACATTGAAATGTCAAATGAAAGGGTGATCTTTTTCAGATGCAAAGCTGCATGCATTTGACGCTCGGTTAATGCAATCGACAGGTTTTTACTTAGCTGACGGTGACAATGAGGGGAAACGTTGTGCAAATTTCAAAGAAGAAAGGAAGCATGTTAGCACCCAAGTTACATAAGTATATGCACTACTACATACATAAAACACGTAAAATTTCCAACTAAAGTTCAACATATATACCATTCAACGTATATATATTTATAACTTTAAAAAGGTGAAAAGGCTTTTGGCTATATATGTAGGTGCGTATATACATTTTCGATTTAGAAATGAAAATAGAAAGGTGACAACTTCTTCTAAAATGGTTAAAAGCTCACATCCACAAAAACACGTTCCATAATGCATGTAGGTGCTGATGATCGTACCCGTTTTCTCTTATTCTGTTACTATATACTTCAGTCATCCTTACCAATTTTTCACGCAGTCTTTCACCGTTTTAAAGTGAAAAGTCTTTTGAACTGAGAAAGCACGGATTTTTCCCCCGTTGGTTGACTGCGGTACTGTGAGCCTTAAACAGTAGCGTGAACCTGCTTTTCACCAGAATTTTTTCTCCTTGTGCACGCCTTTTCCTATCCTTTATGTTTTTTCATGCTCGTTGCTCATACATCTTGCAGGAAGGTGAACAAGAACATGAAAAATCAAAAGGGCGACAAAAACTCTGCCTCACACTGGTGGGTCGAGAATAAAAGATGACAGAAAAAAAGGTCGAAGATAGAAAGAGCTAAGCACCATTTTTGATTCATTGATCACGTGTTGGTGGTAAAAAAAAGCTGATATATTATGATGGTAATGGTGGTAGATAGATAATGTTCCAAAGTGAAGGAAGGGTTTTACTGTGCTGTATATACAAAACATATTGCATAAACATAGGTGCATACATACATCACCATAAAGGCTATATATACTTGACCTCGTCTCGTTGACTTGGGCTTCTGGGACTTGAGAGTCGAGGCGCAGTAGGGAGTGAAAACGAAGGTAGGTGAGAAATCCTTATATTTCTTCCCATTTTTACCTTTTTCGCTTTAATATTTACGCAAATGTTTATCTACATTCATTCGAGAGATCAGAATTTATATTTTGCGGAGTATTTATTTTTACTCATGGTGCTGCGGGGTCGGATCGGATGAATGCTAAAATGAAGAGTCATAATTGCTCCGCCAAATGTTATGAAGTTATGATATGAAGGCATATTGTTTGTTTGTTTGTATGTACGTTACATTAACTCGTAGTAATTGAATTAAAATCTGGAAAGGCTTGTTTATTTTTTGTATTCCTTGCACGCGTAAGGAATCTAATGAAAGAAAATGAATTATTCTGATTCGTGTTTTTATGTCTATGCTTTTCTTTGCTACCAAAGTTTCCATTCGAGCGACACTCTTTGTGTGTAAATATATATTAATATGTTACCATACAAAAGCGCTCGAACACCTTTCCTTTTCTTCCCCACATCAAGCTTATATAAATATGTAGGTACTTATGCCTAATAAGCAGCGGTATTGCGACATAATTTTCAAAGAATTTCTTTTATCCAACAAGAGTAGCCAAAAATTGTCATATTACTTCCTGATTTAATCCGCTTTTGCCTCCAAAATCATTATTATTAGATTCTCTATGCATATTATGCAGAGCAGTGGCAGCAAAAAGCCTGCTTTCTCTCTAGTTGCTTATTTACTCTAAAAGAACCAACTTCAACAACTTGTTAAGCTATGATGATGATGATGAAGAAGAAGAGGGGAAAGAAGGCGGATGCTGAAAAGTTAATAATAAGCAACACACGTTCCTATTTCCCTGAAGCTACAAACTAATACAGGACGACTGTCGACACAAAATGTTTACAATTAAGACATCGACAACAAGAAGGATATTTTTAGATGCCTTCTCTTTTTGGATTCCACAAACTTAACTTTTTCCTTCATAAAAGTGAGCTTTAGCTAACAAGCAACTTCATAATGCGCATTGAAGTATCACCTAATAAGTGCTTCACATTCACATATTATACCTGGTTAAGTTGTTAATATGTATTACATTTATAACATCATTGTGATGGCGGGGGTAGTACTAGTTTTAGTAGTAGTAGCTTTTCGCTGGTTGAAACTTTTCCACAAAAGTCGACTTGTTTGGTTTTGGTTTTAAAGATACGTGTCAACAAGGCTTTCCTGCATAATAATGAGAAAACTTGTTTCTTGTGTTGCTAAATGAGCAAAAAAAAAAATCTTTGGACAACTTTACTAACTCAGCTTTAGTTACATTAGATAGATACTTTTGTACGTGTTTACAACATGAGCATTTTGTGTTGTTATGAATATAGTATCCTTTTTAATTGTATTTAGGACAAGGCATTACGTCAGAACGGAAACAAGCTATGTAGAGCGTCATATGTTTGGTAAGTACACGAAATGCACGTTTGCAGTTGTACATTATTTCGGAGAAAGTTTAACTTGAGTGCTGTAGTAATACTGCCTTTCCTTCATGTTTAAAAAGTAAGTCTCATCATCCGTCACTTGTCAATTTGTGAACTTGCGCAACTTTTGAGATGTAGGCGTTCTTAGAATTTCACAGTTTGTTTGACTTTAAAAGACCTTTTCACTATTCCTTAAGAAAAGTGTAATTCAGTATATGGCGTGAAATTGATGTTACGATTTCAACAGTCAACAAGTTAAATATAAAAATTATTGTAATTTATTTTGCACTTGAAAATATAAACTATAAGCTAAAATTAAGGGGAATTTTTTTGACATTGACAAAGAGAGTAAAGCGTAGGATTTTAGACCAAATGTCTTGGTCTAAATTTTTGAATGAATGTCTTATCAATGCACAATAGTTATATGCATATTGGCATACATAATTGGAAGGTTTTTGCAAGCATAAAAGTGAGTAGTTCCTATTTGTGTGTGGAAACTGACGTGTGGGAAAAGGACAATGGATAAAATTATGAAGGAAGACATACCATGATTGAGGGAAGACATGATTCAAATCTTATCATTTTCTGAAAAGAAATGAGAAGGAAACGACGACGACGTCAACAAACCTATTTTCATTATGTCACAGCCTCCGAATGATAAAATATGCTTTTATTAGTACAAGAGATCGGCTGGAGTTTACAAGTAGGGTATTTACCAGTAAAAATACAGAATAATATGACAACAGCGATAAACAAGTAACATTTTATCTTCTACTCTACAACAACCGATAATAAAATGTAGTTACCTACATTAATTGAAGGGGAAAGCACAAGTTAAGATTAAGTTTCACACTAATTAAGCAACAATAACTTTAAAATTGGGTTCTTATAAATGTTTTGTAACACAAACTCTTTTCTAGGTTAAAAACTGAAAAGTACAAAATAATTTGATTGTCAGAGATTCTAAAACCTTAATGGCTTCGCTGGTACTCATTTACTTATCTTTTATTCGTTATCCATTCTGTAAACATAATAACATTCTATGGAAGAGGAAAAAAGTCAGTTTCAAATGTAGTCGAGGAAAACTCTTAATATATACCATATTTTCATCTAATAAAAAACATCTACGAGACACAAGCAAAGATAGGGAGCACTTGAATATTTCCTACTATTTTAGGTCACTAACAAGCAGCACTGGGAAGCAGCTTTGCGTACATCGTAGTTCTCTGGAAAATAGTTAGCGGAGACTGTGTGGTATTAAGCGGACGAACTGAATTGAATGTTGCCACTTGACGTGAATCTCATTTTTTTTCTCTCTTTTTTTGGATGATGTCAAGTGTTCTTGGGCTTATACGAGAATATATATGCGCGTTTACCTACTCTTCATATATGGATAATGTAGCTCATAAGAGCATCATACATTAGTCACATGAATGGTTAAGAAGGAAGAAAAGGGATGACATCCAAATAAGAAGTTTTTCTCCAAACATGTTCCGTTCCAGACGTTTGTATCATCGCGTCTAGTACTACAGGAGTTGATGCTTGTTCATCTTCATCATTTAGACGGGAATACACATATGCTCAAGTAATGTTACATAGTATCATTCTTAATCATGATGATGATATTTATTACGTAGCTGTTGTAATCAGCTATAGTATTGAATTCAGGAAAGTTGTCCGTTTGGCTGTGGAAACGATATCTTTAAAAACGGTTTACGTAAATCTCTTTATATTTGCCTTTCAGATGCCTTAGGTCATAACTCAGTACCCTATTCATTTTCAGCCCCCATCTCACCCCCCGGGAGAATTATGAAGAAACCTTTTAATTTTTAACTTTTAACCTATAGCACGTGACGTATCATTCTAATCCCTCACAGCTACGTATTTACATGTCTTACAGCTTTATTTTTATTTTTGTATTTTCATCATTTCAATTATCTGAGGTAAAGCTGATTTGCTACATAAAATGCATCAAGTGGTAAACTTATGTATGTATGACGCAAGTACATAAGAAGATTCAAAATTCGCAGATTTTCAAGCAATATAATTATTAAATTACAAACGGCAAAACTCAAATAAAGATCTCATCTTCATCTACATTTTGGTTCACTTTCTTCAAATTTTGAGGTTCACTTGTAGCTCTCGTTCGGTTGATCTCTGCGCTCATCGGGAAAGACAACGTAGTCGACATTCATAAAATTCATAAAAAGCTTCATCATTATATATGTATCACTTGGAATTGTCAAATAAGAGTTTTCCCTACTTTTACCGCATGCATGAATAGTATGGAGACAAATATAAACAGAATGTAGGTAAGAGTAATGAGTAATAATGTATAAAATATAACGTTGCTACCTTTTATTCTCACTGGTTATATTATGAAAAGGGAAATGACGTCATGTTAGTATTACCTGTCTTATATTTTTAATATTTGCTGAATGGTAAATACAAGCAAACTGTGACAATGTAAAAGTAGACAAGTGGATTTGTGAAACAAACAAACAAAAATCCGGGTTGATGTATGTATACATATTATATATGTATGTAGTGGATACAAGAGAATGAAAACAAGATTTTTGTCCATTTCAACATCGGTATACACCAAACCATATCATTATGGGATTTGATATTACGTACGGGAACAATAGTTTGTGTACAAGGGGAACATGACAGACGCCAGTGTACCAACATAAAAGCTATTTTTTATCGACAAAGAAAAGAAAAACAAATTAAAGTTAGTAACCATTATTATTATACATTCCCTTTTTGATGGGCATCCTTCAAAAGTCACACAAGACAACATAAGAAAAGTAAAAAAAAATAAGAACGAGTACAATGCAACCCTGAAATGAAGTAGGTACCTACGTAGATGATGTGTCCTTTCTCTCCTACTTTAAAAAAAACGGTTAAAAAAGACGAAGATAGGTATGCATTTCTGTATTTTGTAGTTGACTCAAGTGTTCAAAGAGGTATACAATAAATATACGTAATGTAAGTATGTATATGCTTATTTCTTTTCTTTGCTTTCCTTTTCCCTTCCCTTCTACTGCCAACTTCACATGAACATTGTTGAAAGACTGGAATAAAAAAGAGCAACAGTGAAAAGTTTTACCTTTATTCATGAAGCTAAAAAGAAAAATGAGAGAAGTACAATGCAAGGGAAACAGGTGAAGAATTGTTTATCTTTTTTCTGTGAAAAGCAGTTTTGATGAGGATGTTGTTGATGATGATGATACAAGTACAATTGAAGCTTGTAATGAAAAAAGTCTCCAGCTAGTTAATGAATTCATCATGAAAACTTTTTTTTTCAAATGCGACGCAATAATACCGAAGAAAAGTGTGCTTGGGTATAATATGATGATGAATGCTAAGAGTTACTTATAACGAACAACATACATAGTTTTAGCATAATGCTGCCTGAGAATCGAACAGTGAATCCATGAATTATACATGTTAAGTAAGAGATTTCTTTGTTCAACTTAAATACATCTTCGACGACACACAAAGCAACGGATATGAAAAAAAGAGAAAGAGAGCGATTGTTTTGCAATACAAAGTAGCTCATTTTTTTTATCCACCTGCTCGATTTCTAGATTTAATTGCAATTGGGATAAGCTACATAACATAAAGCGTAATAATAAGTCATAAATCCTTTTGTGTATATGGATGTATATGATGCTATTCCACTTTGTGCTACGTACTTATTCCTTATCAAGATGAGTCACTCATTGTTCAAGTTTGAAGAAAGAATTTTGATTTGAAGAAAAGAATTTTAATTTACTACTCTGAGTTCACATTGTTTAGAAATGAATAGCACACATGAATTAGCATTTATTCATGTACCTCTTCCTGTTTTTTTAAGCTTGATTTTTTTACGCCACGTGGCATTATGTACGTATTTGTCGGTAAAACGAATGTTGGTGAACACATTTGTGTTTTTATCGTTAACTGTGCTGTGGAAAAATAAAAATCAACTTGCAAAACAATGCATACAAGACGTGCGGCATAAACCTTTCTAAGCCATTTTTTGCTTACCTTCATAAAAACAAGTGATAGACGTACTCAAGGATAATTTTTTTTTGCACTTTTGCAACTTTTTTGGGGGTAAAAAGTGAAGGTGAACAGGGCTATTAGGTTTCTTTCCTTATAATGCAAGCTTATACTACAACATTTTAACATACATCCTTTCAAGTACTATATTTCAGCCAGGAAGTCTTGTGTCACTCACTGTACTACTTTCACACGTGTTTTGCATTTACCTTCCAGAGTTCCTTTCACATCTCTTTTGTGTGCGGAAGAAAGATACATTCTGCATATCATATTCATATACCTCGGTAAGTATTTTATATGGTGTTGTATAATATTATTTGCACTTTGACAAACATATCAACCTTATCGAATGACATGACGTCACGGGAAAAAGATCAGGTATCATCATTAAAATATTTTCAAGTGCAAGTAAAATGCAAGCACGAGCTTGTCTCTTTTCTCTGTGCAGTGCATAATAAGCAAAAAATACTGGCAATGTTATATATACTATTTATATGGTATGTAACGTTCATGAAGTATAATGTACACACATATATGTGTACATTTTGCGGATTATATTATCGACACTACTAATACCACCACCACCACCACCGCCGTCGGCACTTGTCTCTCTTTTCCAGAAACGCATTACTTACCTGCCAACTATCTGCATGTCGCAATGATATTGTTTCCGACTTTTGACAAGAACATCGGCAAGCTTTTACCTGATTACATACTTTTTAGAATTACACCTCAAAGACATTATTTCAACATGCTCACAAGAGCTTAATACAAATATACATACGATGCACCTAGGTTGATTATTAACATTATTGATTGTACGAAAAGCAAAGCGTTGTACGAAGGGAAAGGCACATACGAATAAAAGATTTATTTTGTCTTTACGACAAATAATTATTTGCCATCTTAATAATTTTGCTTTTGTTTATTCTGTTTCACTGAGTAATGCAGTGGGGGATATATGAGACATTGTTTGAGTTGAACTTCGTCTTGGCATTCATCGAAGATGATTTAATTTACTTGAACGAGCAATTCAATTAATTCTAAATAATTCTACTCGTTTTCTAGTTACCTTGACAATAAATAAAAGATTACCTTGAAGTTGTTTTTCGTCCAATTTGAAAATGTCATTAAAATTACTTAATATCCTATGCCCTTTCGACAAAACCCTTGAATTAAGTTTCATTCAGCACCAAGTTAATTTATCCTCATTCTTATCAAATACGCAGAAAAAAAAATCAAGGGAAATGTCTAGTGGTAATAATGCTTGTTATTTCGAAACTTGAAAGTTAATAACTTAACAATCTTGTCTGACTTACTTGCGAAAGCAGACTGTATTTTTTTTATATAGCTCCTGTATGCTCATCTGGACTAATAATTGGACGATGCAATAACAAAAATAACGGATGATGCCAATTATTTTTTTTATTATAAACTAAGCTAAAGTAAATTCTCAAGGAGATAGTTAAATTATGTGCAGTCACCTGTACACAACACATGAAGTCTTTCCACACATGGTCGAATGCCAACCCACTTGAATCTCTCTATTTTTCCTCTGTACTATCATACATCTATCATCAAATCATCGCAACTAACAAGTAAGTAGTCAACAAAATCCAATTTCTTGATTATTACTTCAACTCTATTTTCCGATTTTTTTCCTACCAACAACAACAGGAAAAGGCAATTTTTGAATAAAGAAGCCGTTGATTTTTTCGTTTATATCATATCCCTTATATTTTCCCTTATATCATATCTTGGAAACTCTCTCTCTCTCTCACACAATTGCTATCTGTTATGTCTTTTCATGTTTTCTTTCCGATCATGCATGATGGCAATATAGAGATCATTTATTTTTTATTTCCGAAACTTCAAATTTCACTACCATTTTTTTGTCATATAATATATTATACTACATTGCTGACACAAGTTGTGTGTTGTACACTACCGCTTCTGCTGCTTACACACAAAATATTCCAAGTACTCCAACAAAATCATTATTTTATGTTGTCGAAGATGTTGTGATGATGATCATCAAAAAGTTTTTTCTAGCAAGCACGATAATAATAGTACTACCTATGTCTTTTTATATTTGTTGTAATAATAATGCTGTGTGTAGTAGCCTCGTAGTCATCTCTCTCTCTCTCTCTCTCTCTCTCTCCTCTTCTTTTTTTCTCTTTTCCTTTCTCACATCATCACATCATGCATGTATGCATACGCTAAAAAAGAAATCATTGATAATTCAATTTTTTCTCCTTCTTGGTAAATTTCCTCCTGGAGGCGACTCTAACCCTTAGCACGATGATGAGAGAACACAGCTCACTACTACTCCTACTACTCACTCACTTACAAGCAAGCACAAAATTCTGTTGACTAAAAATTGAGTTTTGATAAACTGAGTGAATAGAATAGAGTGGAGTATTATAACACGGTTTGATGCACTACTACTACTACTACTACTGATGATGATGAAAGAGCAGCTATGTATATTACATGCTACGAAAAAGGGAAGACGACAAAAAAGAAGTGAAACCGATGAGCGTTGAGCGAAAAATAACCAGTAGATGAAATCCGGCCCCCTTCTTCTTCGACTTCATCTTAGAAACTCCGTTTTGACTCTATTTCCTGTGTTTCATATTACTGTGCATATGCATACATACATAATATGCATCTCTGGTAGTCCACGTTGCAGCGGCAATGGCAAATGTTTTTCCTTGGTTGACTCTATTATTATTATTTTTTATTATCATCATCGTAACACCATTCTCAGCCAAAAATATAGGTAGTACAGGAAAAATGAGGTATGTACTACTAACTAAACACCATACTATCTTCTCTCATATCTCCCACTTTACTTTCTCTCTTTCCTGTGCGTCGTCCGCTCACTTATCTTTTTGCCTTGCTGTTGATTGGAAAGAAATGTACGCTTAGATAGGAATGTAGGTATACACATGGATAACAAGATTGCTCCCGGCAGTCGTCGTCGCGCTTTTAGGATTTCTTATTCATACGTGTTGTTTGTCGTTTTAATCAACAAATATATAGGTTTTCAGTATGCATCATTTTTGAGTTCAAAATAATTCATAACAGTTCAATAGTTGAATGCATTTGTGTTGGACGTTATTATTTGTAGTGTACAAAGTTTATGGTTGATTGAAACTATTTTTGTGTTTATGCTCTGTATTATTTTCAATTACTGTACTGAGAAAAACTGATGAAATAAGAGATTTGTTTCAAGACATAATTATGTGGATATGTCTAGTATTTCCGCTATTCATATTCTCCTTTGTTTATAGCCGTTTCAAATATAGCCAACCCCTTGTAAAATTATTGGTAAGATAATATGTTGTATCATGTTGCAAGTTTCAAATTTTGGCCGGGCTATAAATACTGGGTATACGATATGCTATTTACGTCAACAATATAAAATTAATCGTCATCAACTATTCTGGTTTGAAGAATTGAAACGGAAATTGGTTGTTTATGAAAAACTTTTTTATAGACAATAAAACGTATCTCATTATTATTTTTTGTTGCCACATAAAGTATAAATATAATATTTACAGATCTTGTAAGTTAAAAAAAATACGAATGTTTTTTAAAATTATTCCAGTGTGTAAGCATGATATACATATGTATGTATACGTCGTATTTATACCATATAACTTTGGTAAAAATCGAAACGTTTTCGTTTCTTTCAACTCTGTGAGCAGGTATTTATTATTGTTTCCCCTGTGTCTTCATCACGAGTACGTCAATATCCAATGATCATGATGTTGATGTAAAAGGAGAAGACAGAAAATTATACGGCGGAAATGGGTTCTTTGAAACCATTCTTATAAATAATGCATTGGGAATAGCTTCTTACCTTGTATTGATGATGATGACAACAACAGCAACGCTCCAACAATGATTCAAAGGAAATCAACAAAAGAATAAAGCGTGCGCCAAGTACAAAGGATTCCTACGATAATGTTTGCGTTCCTTCTTGATCACTCAAGGAGAAAATTTGAGAAAATGATATCGCTTGATTACAAAAACCATTCCAGAAGATAGATAGATGAACTACCAAGAGTTGAGTAAGGCTTGTGCTGATCCTCCACCAGGCATACCGTTTTATAAAGGTTTCTTTAGTGAAACAGTATACCGTTGCTTTCTGAATTTCTGACGCTATTAAAGGTAAATAAGGATTGTTTATTCGATCCAACGTTACTACATGGGATTCAAAACTACAGAATAATAGAATTTATATTGCTCAACGCGTAAAAAAACTATCTGATTGCCTATCTCATTTTGCAAATCTTGGCGTATTATTACGTATTCCCATATCTTCTCATTTTCCAATGAAATATTCAATGATATCTGACATATTATGTTATTTAAAATTATTTATAACTAACTTTACCTATCATGCTGCAGGGTACTAAGGCCTCGAAATGAGACACTGAACTTTTTGATGTGTCAACTGGTATTGGTCATATGACTATGACATGTGGCACCCATAAAAATCCCAAAGAGTAAAATTTATTGTTCATCTAAACTAAATACGATACACTGCTGTGTGACATGCATTTTCTCTTCATGGTCGATGCATAAAAAAAGTTGCCCATAATATATATATATATGTATGTTTGAATATGTTTTGAAATAAAAACAAAGTTACATTTGCAGGAGAGTATAGAGGTCGTGTAGTACAAAGTGCAATAATATTATATTTTTATTGTTCGTGCTGATTCAATCGATATTTTTATAGCAAAGTAATACAAGGAACGGAATTGGTCCCACATGTGTTTTTTCTTCAAAGCAATTTTGAAAAAAAAAAACAATTTTTCTCATAAAGGGAAAGTGTATACATTCCAGGACCTATATTACTCCTTTTTTTTAGTGCGACGAGGGTGTGATATAAATAAGAACACGCGTGTTATATGTATGCTTGCTTTTATATTTATGATTCATGATGATGACACTATTTTCTATTTTATGTAGCTCCTACAAAGTGTAACTTTTGTTCTAGGCTTTTTGACTTGTTACACACACACACACACATGTAATATAAGTAGCGAAAGGAACAACAAAAGAATATGTAAAGAGTCAAAGAGAAAGAGAGCGTAGCCACCCACACCTTCTCATCTTTACTTACTGTTCAGTTGAACTATATGTTGTGGTAGAAGCTATCGTATTGCAACTTGCATCCCCTTTCCGGATTCACCTATTTGGTTATTTACCTCTCCTACAGTACAGTCCAATGCGCCATGTTCCTCTGGAAAAGCTGGATTTAAAAAAGAGTGAGAATATTGCAACAATACAAAGAGGCACTTTGGGACATCGTAAAACGTATTTTACCTTTAATTTTGAACACTTCAGCTTGAATTTTCCAACTATTTGTAGAGAGGCAAAGAGGCAATTTAACTCTGTTTATGACAAACACTGTTAAAGGATGAGAGTATGAGTTACGATTATTTCTGACTAGTGACATGAATAGGTTGTTCACTTCATGTAGAGTCAGCAAGTTTATTTATTATTATAAGTAGATTGCCTAAAGTTTAAAGTATGCATGCACACACGCAATACAATGAAACAGAATAAGTACCTCTACATACTTTCTCTAAACTGTTATCCAGCTCACAAAAGAAAGTTTTGCGTTTTTTAGATTGGAGCAATTTTAGGAGAATGTTATTCTTATTTTTTTGTGTAATGTACTTGCCTCACGTATTCACATATACTTTCACCGCTGAAATTTTATATGTTGCAAATTGCAAGAACATATATACTATTTGCACATATAGTCTTACCTGCTGCTGCGTAACGATACCTGGGGCATAATGAGAAAGCGAGTTGAACCCAAAACCTACATGAGTTGTAATACATATTATGAGACCTTATATCTCTGTATGAATTAATGAAATATCATATAATCGCATATAAAGTATAACATTTTATGGGGCAACAACTAAAATGTGTAAGCTTGTAAAAGTTTTGTACACAGATATTATTATATCTGTGTGAATTTGACACACATTTTTATTATCAGTACAACAATTATTACAGATATTGATACATGAATATTGATAATATTATTTCACAATTAATTATATATGAGGTACTCAAATAGCTTACAGTATATAATAGTTGCACAAAACCGAAGATATTATATTTATTTGTATTTACAATTTATATACACAAGTTACCGGTCACAATCTCTTAAAAAATGTACGTTTTGAGCCTGACCCCAACCCCTTTCTTTTAGATATCGTTCTCTCCCATTAATAGTGTTTAGCACGATTGTAGGCAAGAATAGATATGATGATACACAATACAGCAAATTATGTAACACAATAGATCAAAAACAAAAGAATATAACATCAATTAGATAGTTTCAATTTACTATCTAGTTTTTAATATAACTGCATACATATTTATAAATTTATACATAATCAGTTTTGAATAGTTTGTTTTTGTGGCTTTACACATTGTACATTTTTCAAAATAGTACACTTTAACTATAAGATCGTAATCCTAACATATTATACCACCATAATATACTTATGTATATGTTTCACCTCTCCCTATGTTGTATGCATCGAATATATGCACAAAAACACTTGTTACTTCTCTTTACTCTCTAAGATTTATTCCAAGCCCAAATATTATGGGCTCACAACATAACAACATCAGCACCCACGCATTTCATCGTCGACAGTAAAACCCAGTCATGGTGAAAGTTTCGACAGGAAATTTTTATACATTTTTCACTTCACCAGTAACTCAAGTCTATCTCTAGCAATTATTAAGTAGTAACATTTCCCCTGTGTTTCCGAAACAGATACACTTCACAAACAGCTTTTTTTTAAATCTACAGTGCTGACAACTTGCGCATATGTATACAGCATAATTGTTATTTTATTATGTACATTTCAAGACATAAATACCTACATCAAAACTGCATTATTGCAGAAATATGGGTAACAATATCAAACAGCAAAGTCAATCAACAGACCTCGCTCATTTCAGCTCAGATCATGAGTTGAAATATAATTAACTAAATTTAATATCAATTAAGTGTAATATAAATATTATATTCATTTTTTCGGTATACAAGTTTGATGAAATGTTAAAATTTCAGGTTGTTTAACAAGCTCGTTCAAAGCTTAGTTACATTTTATTTGCACATAACACCACACACGCGCACACACATAATATGTACATGCAT
>JAHZNC010003663.1:0-10581 GCA_027744095.1 Zhuqinia jingwanae | reverse complement strand
GCTTCATGATCTCAACTGTGTAAAAACTGTTGAACCCAACGGCCCTTTTAAGGGCCACCAAAATTTCCAAAGAGCAAAATTTAAAAACGTAACAATAGTACTTCTGGTATAAATATATACTCAAGCTTGTGTGTCCCTTCACCAATTATATGTACCCCAGCGCATTCCACAATGAAATTAAGTGTCAGGAAAGAATTTATTAAAATGAATAATAATCAACAAATGATCAATCAACTTTTCAGAATAAATCAATCACCAAAATACACCATTCGGCCAATGTATAGAAGTCGGTTCTACTGTAAAATATTTAATTATTTTTTTGCATGATCATATATATATATGATATCATATTTCGAATAGAACTCTTTTCGTGCCATTAATTTTTTAGTCTGTTCGAGGAGTTGAGTAAACTTTAACATATAGTGTGACCTAGTAAGCATTTGAATCTATTCATAATTTTTTTACAAATAATATATTTATCATCATTGTCAACCACAACTGTATTTTCGCTTTCAAACCAAAACTTCCACAGAAACCTAGTTTCCTCCCCCTCTCTTTCTCTCATTAAATCATCATCCTCACATTTTGGAGCGAGCACACCAATATCTGTATTGCGGCATATTCTTTTGAACTACAATCACACGTACATTTGAGGGCGTTTGGGGCAAGTCACCGTGCAGGTAGTTACATACTACCCTCCCATTACCCCCGGGGGATTATCCCCACTGTTAAAAATTCCAATTTAAGGATGATTGTGAGTATGACGTCGCGTGGAACCCACATGAGATGGATCCGGAACGTACCTTCTTTCTTTGCTGAAGGACTTTTTAACAAGCAAAAATATAGAGCTCGAAATTGCTGGAAGATTACATCAAGCTTTAAAAACACTGAAAAATACATGCTCTGATTAAAAAAAAAAGTTCTGAATATAATTAATCGCCTATAGCTGTATATTGTTGTAAAGCTAGAATGGATGCTAAAAAGTGTTCTAGTTACTTGAATTCATCATTTTCACTACACCATATGAACATTTGGCATTTGTAAATATCATGCGTCATTCACTCCCAATTAATTAATATTCCTATAATACCTATCACAACTGCAATTGAAATGACACACTAGCTTTTACTCAGTTATCTCATACATGTATATGGTTATGATATGCTTGATATCATGTGAACATGTTTCCGCTTTCCAAAAAAAATGAGCAACATTAACAAGTAACATAAAATAAAAAGTCAAGATTTCAGAAACCCGGAGACACATCACATCATCTCATAATCTCATGACTGAATGACAATACGAACTACAAACATTTTTATGGAATACAGGAGAATAGCTTGAAATGGCTTTCTTGATACGTGAAAATATGATAACAATATATCCACGCAAGCAATGTCTCAAAGCCCTTATTTTACCCCTTCACTAGGAAACTCTAGAAGACATCCACATGACCTTTTTCACAATATTTAAGATTAATTGAAGCCTTCTCAAAATGTAGAATAACAGCTACTACAGGATGTCGTGCATGTATTTTGAATACATGTCCAAAATGCGAGTGCGTACAAACCGTGTACAAACAAGTGCGTGTAAAAATAACACATCCAAACTTCACGTAAAACGAGAGTGAAACTCCTTTTTATTCACAAAAGTTGCTATTTGCCTCAATAAAATTTGGTAATAAAAAGATTACATTTCCAGTTTGTAATCCTTTTTTACTGAATCTCGCTGCTAATCTAATGGCATGAATCATGCCATTAGATTAGCAGCGAGATTCAGTTACAGTACAGTCTATCATGCCGCATGATAGACTGTACTGTAACTACGGGTTTAAATGCTGATGCTTTACCATCAGACTACCTTGATACGTCATAGCCATGTACGTCCTCCGTCTCTGCTTATTTGCACTCCATAATAATAATAGCGTTTCCGGAAAATGTATAATTTCGTCAACTAGTTTTTCTATGCGTAACCTTCATATAACGAATTATGGGAATTGTACATAGCTACATTTAAAACAATACACACTCACGTCATATTGTTGATGTACAATATCATTATTGATCGCATCTTGCACCAACCTAATAATAATCCCTTCCAAAGTTTCAACACGTGAGGACAGCTCCAAAGTTGCGGATAAAAAAATCTGCCAATGAAGAAATTCGCATTTCAGTCAACTCGTTGAACTTGTTCCATAAAATGTACTAAAAGGCTTACTGATAATAAAACATGTTCCTTTTGTGTTATGGAGTATGTACCGGCACCGACTGCCTTACTATTCGTTCAATAATATAAAGTTGGTATTCATTTCCGAAATTTTGCATTGGTAAAAATATTATATACATCAAACATAATCTCTGTGGAACTTGAAAATAAATCTCGTATCGTGTACACATTTCATATCATTTTTTTTAGCAGCATTATGCTATTTTTTCAGACTTTTTTTTGTTCACCATTAACCTTGTATCGCCAGTTCCACTATCCATCCCCCACATCAAAAACAAAATCTTAATGTAAGGTAAGTACAAGAAAGTAAAGCGGAAATAGAAAGTTGCGTGACGAAATGGGGTTAAAAAAATATGTTAGATAAGCGCGATGACGACGAGATTAAAACAAGCAGCAGAATAGAATAAATAAAAGAGAGCATGTAAAAAAAATTCTACTTGCATTTCATAACGTACAATTTCCGCTGTTATGATTTTGTTACATGTAGCATAAAAAAAATACTTTGTGTGGCTCAAAAAAAATATTGATTTTGTCATTTGAAAGAGGAGACGGAAATGGGAATTGGATATTTGTGATATAAACACATATTCTGAATGATAAAGTGTTGGTTTATTTTACTTTGCAGCACAACAGCAGCAGAATATGACAACTCCCTAATTGAATTTCAGTCAGTGTTTCTTAAATATAACTTTTATTGTTCATACATCGGTTTTGAATTTTTTCCCAGAAAGTTATAAAAATATATATAAAAGATATGATAAAAATGTAAGTTATGAAAAGAGTATCAACAATACAACTTGTTTTTACAAAAGTTTCTGATTTTTTGATGGATTGACTCAAATTGATTTCCAATCAAAGTTAATAACAAGTTAAAGTAAATAAGTTTTTTTAAACAAAAAAATGGATGACATAGAACCGGAAAAAATCAAGTTTTACGAACGAGGGAATCGGGTAAGGATTACAAATTACATTTACATTGCAGTAATTACAAGAAGCTTAATTTTGAGTATGAATGCTTATTTTTTTTTTTGCTTTTTGAATTTTAAGGGAACCATCCACACCAACCCAGATTTCAATGCGATGAAATCCTGCGTCAAGCTTTTCCGTGCAATGAGAGGCGTTGGAGCAAATGAAACTGTTATCACCGACGTCCTTGCCTACATCACATTTGAGCAGCGGCAGGAGCTTAGGAAGAAATACATTTATGTTTATAAAAGGAATCTGACTCAGGTGCTGGAGGATGAATTGAGTTCCAGCTATGGCAAAATCGTTAATGCTTTAATGAAGGAGCCTGAGGAATTTATTTTGGAGAACATTAACGAGGCTATATCACCTGTAAGTACAACTTTTTTTTTACTAAATAATGTTTTTAAAATGTAAAGTGTAAATTTTTTTTACATTAAAGTAATTTTTTTTAAAACAGAAATGTGGATTGAATAAAATGATGTGTCAGTTATCCCTAAAATTTTCCAAAGGATTGAGTAAAAGTGAGCATGTTCTCATTGACCTGTTGTGTTGCAAGTCAAACGCGTATTTGAAGACGCTCAAGGAGGCTTACATGGAAAGTAAGATTTGAGATCAACAAAAATCCAATTGATAAAAATATGTGCATTATTCAAACAGGTTTAAATTTCCAAAAAATAATAATTAATTATTCATTTAAAGGTTATGGGTATGAAATTTCGGAGAAACTTGTTCAAGAGGACAACCTGCTTGCACGTGACTTTTGTCAAATCATCGAAGGCATGATCGCAGGCACACGGGACGAAACGGATGTGGTAGACATGGACCAAGTGAACAAAGACCTGAGCGACCTCATGGACGACGGAATAAAGGAAACTGCCCTTCAAGCCATGCTGCAAGACAGGAGCTATCCCCACATTCGTCGAGTTTTTGTAGAGTACCGGAAAAGTACTGGGAACGTCCTCCAAACCATACTTGACTCAAGTGCAAAGTTCAGCGACGGGGTCAAAAGTGCGTATGTGTGCATCTTCACCAGGATACGGAATGAGCAACAGTTTTACGCGGAAAGACTAAAAGTGGCAGTGAATGCGAGCAGCCGGTGTGACGACACCTTGATAAGAATCATTGTGTTGAGGTCGGAAGTTGACTTGTTGGACATTTTGGAAGCGTACCAAGGTAAATGTGGGTTTGACTTGGCATCAAGTGTGGATGAGGTGACGAAAGGGGACTACAGAGATATTCTTATCAAACTTATTAGACTGCCGGATGAAAAGGAAAGAAAGGATCGGGAGAAGGCCGCAGCAAGAAATCAAGAATTTGCGTAGTAAAAAAATTAATAATGAATGTAAATATGTGCGGTGATTGAATTTGTACAAGAATAAATAATAATAAAAAATACACGCTTTTAGTGGAAATAAAGTGGATCTAGATGAGATGACACTCTAAAAAAATGTTAAAGGAATTGTTTGTGAATTGTTAAAGATAACTACCAAGCATTTTTCCTGAAAAAAAAAACTGTCTCTCTCAACCAAATTACTTTTAAAGCTGGCAAAAAAATATTGGCATGAGATGAGAAAGTCAAGATATTTTTTATTTCATAAATGTTTTGGTCTGTAGGAATTTACAACATATTTCATACTGCACACGATCATGATAAACATTAGAAAGGGTGTAATGGATTTGTTGAATTTGGATAAAGGTTTGGATAAAAAACGGTCAGTTTAAAGAAAAAATGAGATTATAAGAATAAATGCTGGTATGATGGTGGTAGGTGGTATGTATGCAAGTATACTTTTTTTTAAAGCTTCCTATTTTATTTGTGAAACAAATGAAAGGATTCAACTGTATGCTCAGGGGGCTTATATACACACACACATGTAATGTTTTTGTTTTTTTGAGAGTGAGTATTGGCTCTGATCATTCCTTCACTTTTTCTATCGTGCATTATAACTGAGTATATATACATTCCGCAACTTTTTATAAGCTTCTTCTTATTATTATTAACGTCAAAACGTGTGTGTTACACATGTTAATATATGTGTAACACACACGTTTTGAATGAAAAAGTTGCGCAGAGAAAATATGAAGGCATTATTGACAGTAGCATAGATTGTAAAAACAAATGCAGATATTTCTAGTTAAGATTTGTCTGAAAGAATGAGACTGTTTCAATTTTGCTACAATGGAATTTTTTTTTTAAATGTGGAGTCGTTTGGCTTAAAAAAGGGTGAAAATGAAGAAATGGGGAAAAGGGTTGAAAGAATGAAAGGAATTAAATAAAGTACTTGCTTCACAGTACCACTATTGGTCATACGCATACACATGTCTACTTTTTAATGCGTATATAAATACAATTTTTTAAATACATTATTTGGAATACTTGAAAAAAGGCAAGCTTACGTATTTTTCTGAAATTTCCGGTTACAATACAAGACCTATATCGTTAAAGATAATTATAGCTTGTTTTTAGGTAGCTGTGCAAAGCAAAGTGTAAAGAGAAGAATGGTAGGAAAAAAGGCTTTTTAGGATGCTGAGGGGGTATATAAAGGGAAGGTGCTCAAGTAAGGAGCATCATCATTCAATCCTTAGAATTTCCTCAAGATTGACATACATTTAGCTTGCTACTAGAAATTTTTGAAAATTTTCATTCCAAGTCTCCATCATCATCATCATCAGTAACAAAATGAAGAGCTTTGTGACCGTCGTTTTTGTCGTCCTTTCCATCGCAGCCGTGGCATATTCCAAGGTTCCCGAGTTCTCCCCTGTGATGGACGAAAAACTTCTCCAGGCATTGAACGAGTACAAACAGGAAACGCAAAATGGAACTCTGGTACGTACATACACATCCAAAACCAAATTAATTAATTTTTTTTAAAATTTTCTGGTCAATTTACGTAAATTGTGAAATGTGGAGAGCTAAAAAAATGTTCAGCTGAATTTGATATTTAATTTTCATTCTTGTCTGTATATATTTTTTCGTTTGTATAGGGCGAGAAGAGCAATAACTGTGGAAACGAATGCAACGCTTGTCAGAGTGCCACCTGCAGCTGCATCTCCAATCTCGGCGTCTGTTTATCAACTAAACTGTGTCAAATAAAAATCGCTGATATTTCTTTTTTTTGTGACTGCGTATTACTCACCAGCACAGTTGTGCAAACACTTATCACATTACTTGGTGCCGTCACTTGTATCATTTGCGATTAGTCATGGTGACCAAAAGACGAATAAAAATAATTCTCATCCCGCCGCCTCTCTTCGTATTCAAATTCACTTTTGGAATTTACATGTCTTATTTTTTTTAGTTTACTTAATAATTTACTCAATAAAGTCCTCATTGTTTATCCCAACTCCTAATTAATCAGTTATTATTATGTGCATCTTTATTTTATCATCTTTTTTTACGCAAAATCTTTTTTTTTAGCACTTAAACACTTTCACATCCTGCATCATACTATAATTAATTTGCAAAGTAAACAAGCATTCATACCAATAATTTATTATTATTAGCACTAAGCTTGCATGATTTAACCAATCCCACTATCACTACAATACAAATACACACACACTAGCCAATTCTTTTTTCTTCATCTTGTGGGCTAGCATGTAAAAACACTTATTATTATCAAAGACTTGCTTTGAGCAACTTATTCTGATAGATAACATATAACACAATGCAGTACATGATGATATTGATTATTGATCCATTTCAAGTTAAACCAAAAAAAAGTTAATCACTGTGAAATGATGAATGATGCCATTTAAAAAAAAATGATGAATGCTTGATTGTATTACTTATTGGAGCTCATAGAAAATGGAAAGGGTCTTGTGATGTTGTTAATACACAATAAAAATATTCCAGAGAGAAAATATAAGAGCGTTGAGACCCATACATTTGATGTGTCTTTTATGTGTCATTAGGAAGATTGAAAAGTGTACAAAAAAAATTGTATTAACAAACAACATTCCTCAAGAATATTATTGCCTATCAACTCTCAACCAAATTCAGTAATGGGACATTTAAAACTAACAACAAATATATTGTCATGATGACATGTGAGACATCATCCATGAAATTTTTCATCTTTATTTTGGCCTGACGTATGTATCTAACTAGCACATCAACAGCAAAGACAAGAGAATACTGACACTCCTCAAACGCCTAATTCCTAACTAGTATTTTTTTTACTAATCTAACGCAAGTTTTAGGGTGATCTGCACTCTGCTAATAATTAACTTGACAAATATTGTTTTAATTTAAAATGAGCGATTGTTTCTAAAAGTAGTGCTGTAATATAATATGTATGTATACTCGTATTAATGATGATTGATGATGTAACCAATAATTTCGATTTAAATTATATTTTAAAATGTCAAATTTTAGTTGAGTTGTTCTTGTGGAAATCAATACAATTTTCAAATCTAATTACAAAAACCATCATTTTTCCTCTTTACATAATTCACTGCTGCAAGACATCTTTGCAATTAGCACGTTCATTGCATATTCCTAATTATTTCCAAACATTTCTGTTTTGGAAATTGTGATAAATTTAATCAAGGGATAATGTGCATAATAACAATTACATCTATTCTGTATATTTAAAATGAAACGTAGGTATTCACATGGCTCGTTGAAATGCACATGATATTAAGATTAAGGTTGTGTGTGGAGCTGCTCAATTTAGAAAAAAATGGTAGTAATAAAAAAACGGCCAATAAAGGTTATAAGTACTAAAATTAAGCATGAATGTTACTGGGATGATCGTATGTGACATGCAAGTAGATTAAACGGCTATTTTATTTGTGAAACAATGAAAGTATTCAACTGGATGCACATGGCTTATAGACTATTTGAAAAAAAATATTAAAAAAAAACTCACACAAAGTCAAGCACAAGAAAAAAGACGAATGTATAATATACAGCAGGTCACATTGTAAAAAAATGCAGATATTTCTAGTTGATTCGTCTGAAAGAGTGTGACTGTGTTAATTTACAACAATGAAATATATGTATTTTTTTAAATGTGGAGTCGTTTGGTTTAAAAACGTACTTGCTTCACAGTACCACTATTGGTCATACGCATACACATGTCTACTTTTTAATGCATTTAAAAATAAATGTGTGTAAAAATACATTATTTGGAATACTTGAAAAAAGGCAAAAGCTTACGTATTTTCTGAAATTTCCGGTTACAATACAATACCTTTATCGTTAAAGATAATTATAGCTTGTTTTTAGGTAGCTGTGCAAAGCAAAGTGTAAAGAGAAGAATGGTAAGAAAAAAAAGGCTTTTTAGGATGCTGAGGGGGTATATAAAGGGAAGGTGCTCAAGTAAGGAGCATCATCATTCAATCCTCAGCATTTCCTCAAGATTGACATACTATATTAGCTTGCTACTAGAATTTTCATTCCAAGTTTCCATCATCATTATCGTGATTACCAACATACTATCCAAAATGAAGAGCTTTGTGGCCATCATATTTGTCGTCCTTTCCATCGCAGCCGTGGCATATTCCCAGGGTGCCCTGGTGTCCAGTGTGAAGGAAGCAAAACTCGTCCAGGCATTGGCAGAGTACAAACAGAGAAATGCAAATTCAACTATCCAGGTACTTTTATACATGTTATCCCACGTAGTTTTTTTTATTTGATAGAAATTTGTCTAAATTGTGGAATGTGGAGAGCTAAAAATGTTTATCTAAACTTGATACTTAATTTTCATTCTTGTCTGTATATTTATTTTATTTGTATAGGGTTTAGGTGAGAGGATCGGTTTCTGTCCAGGCGGATGCTCTGCTTGTTCCAGCGCTACCTGCAACTGCATCAACAACAGCGCCGCGTGTCTGGCCTTTGGACTGTGCCAAATAACAGCTGGGGGTATTTCTTTTTATTGTAAATGCAGCTTACTCACTGACCCTGTTGTGGCAGCAGTGCTTGGAGTACTTCAAGCAGTCAGTTGTATCGTTTGCAATACGTAATGAGGACCACAAGACGACTAAAAAAATATACTCTCTCATCCGCTGCCTCCCTTCGTATTCAAATCCACATTAGGAATGCTCATCATGTCTTATTTTTTAATTTAGTTTATTTACTCAATAAAGTCCTCATTCGTCCCAACTCTTAAATAATCAATTATTATTATTATATGCATAATTTTTTTTTCATTTTTTTTTGCTCAAAGTCATTTTTTTTTAGCAAGAAGCACTTTCACATCCCGCATCATACTATACTTAATATATGCACAGTAAACACACGTACAAAACAATATATTTGTTTTTATCATCATTAGCACTAACATTTAAACAAAAGAGGTTGCCACATAATGTAACCCACCATTTAACTATTACAGTACAATAACACGCAAGAAGCATGTTGTTGAGGAGACTATGTATGCTACAGCTACATGTTGAAATCCCTCATAAAGGTTTAGTTTGATTATTAAAAGTTGTTGCAAAAGAAAATCCTTAGTACGTAATATGCTGAATAAAATTCAAAGTCCGATATGGAATAATAGGCTATTGGTCCAATTAAGTAATAACAGCATAAATTGTTTATTACAAAGGGCAATCAAGGATGAAAATGCATTTCATCCGAACAAAGTCAAGTGAAATGTTCAAAAAGTTATAGATAGTTAAATTTCAGGCCAAAATTTTTTCCCCACTTTGTTCAATAAGAAGATAATAAATTGTTTTTTTTTAAATAGAAAATGATCATAGGTTCCAGAAGTAGACTTCTACCCTTAAAAATGTTGCGTCACCCAATAATCGAAATGGTAAAAATTTGAGTCAAATGCTTTTTTCCCTTTAATTTAAATGGATGAACTGATTGCTACTGTGATACAAATCAGACACGACATCTTCAAGTGATTGTCGTCGTAACCCACTTTGCTTTGGATAGTTATTAATTCCCGGTTTAACAGGTTTGTTTATTATCAATGGCAATCAGTACAAGATTGTAAAACTTGAGATAGTAATACAATATCTGAATGGTACACAATATACACAAGGAAAAGCATCAACAATTAATAATCAGCATTCTCCTTTATGACTGTTACAAAAAGACTGCTGAATGGTATCTATTAAAAAGTTTAAGAAAATGAGAAATAGGACTAGAATTGGAATGAAAAGAGAAAGAGTGTGTGACATGAAAAATGAAAAACGAAAGAAAGAGAAGGTGTAGGACAGTGAGTTTAACAGAAAAAAAGAAGAAAGTTGAAAGGAAGAGCATCAGAAAAAGAGGTGCTTTGAGAAGAAGGAAAAAATTAATAATCTTTGAGGGACTGCTATTTAACCGAGGATTCCGACACCTCCAAGTCCAAGACCTCCAAGACCGGCTCCAGCGACTGGGACACCGAGTCCTCCGACAACGGAACGGGCACCTCCGAGTCCAAGACCACC
>JAHZNC010003662.1:0-16091 GCA_027744095.1 Zhuqinia jingwanae | reverse complement strand
TCCTTACATCAGTTCAATTGATTATTATTATTGGATATGTATTTGTTTTGTAAGCGGGTCTATGGCTCTTAAAATTACCATGTCTGGTGAGTGAAAAATAAATATTCACTTGAAACAGTACAAAACACGCTTTGCACACTGTTATTATTATAATAAAAAAAACAGGTAACCGGGTTGAGAAGAAAGAAGAAGAAGAAACACTTGGAGCCTAAAATAATACTTACATTCTCTCTCGTGCGTAATTTTGTTTACGAGCAAACAACAACGCACGCACGCTAGCACATGATTACAATTACAAAAAGGACCAATTTTCCAGCTTTTCCATGTACTACCATAAAGTAAAACACATGCATTGCTGATAATAGATTCTGTGCTGGCATGGCCATGATGTTGGCAATGATGATGATGATGATGACGGTATGTAGTAGTTTACATGGCAGGAAGAGAAAAGGAGCTACAGGCATAATTACAGCCACTTTTGATTTGGGTACTATAGAAAATACTCTTGTTATGCTTTGAGTTCATATACAACAGCAAGAAGAGTGGTTTTTTCCTTCTATACCACCACTCCGTTGCCGCCAGTTGGTGGATGGCCTTGTGAATAAAGAAAGCCAAAATGTCCAGCAATCGTGGAACCCATAACGCCACGTTCGAGAACAGGAAGGTGAAAATGAAATCTGGAAGCATGAATTCCAATTTTGGTATTTCCAGTACAAATTAAAGGCTACACATAAAGAATAAATACACCCATGACTTTGCCCCTAATGCAAAATAGTATATTTTTAGGGAAATAAAAGTATTCTTGTATTTAGCACGTGTAGTCTTTGAAACTTGTAAATGTACACATAGGGGCACATGATGTAGTACTTATGAACTTGCTCCTTTCTAACATCCAACAATTGTGCATGCGCAAACTAAAGTCGTTGCAAACTGTGTTGAAGTAAGTAAATGGGAAGTGAAAATCGGATGATGTGTGTAGGGCGATAATGTGATGGAAGCCCTTTGAATACAATGATCTTCAATGCTGAAAATTTCTTACGTCTGCAAAGACCTATTAACTGCGAGGACGTACGGACATTCAGACTCAACTTTACATTCTCAAGCAGAATTCTTGTCCGACCTTTGATGGTCTTTGTGTATACTTTGTAATGATACCTGTGTCTCTGATGTACTACAACCTCAGCCGAAACAACTTTTCTGCTAATAAACTAATGGAGTACACATTTGGGGACGCCTTTTTTTTGGAAAGAAATGAAAGGTAGAACAAAGAAATGCCTCGCATACAGGTCAGAAGTAGATATTATAACTAAAAATGAAAATGCACTATTTGGTGTGTAATAATATTATTACCATCGTCATCATTTGCATCCTCATCCTTACAAAATTCCAGTTGAGCGGATACACTCATATATATAATCTTTCATGTGTATATATACCTACATAAACATAGCACTTTGCAGACTAAGGTCTTGCCGACTTGGCCGGCTTTTACCTAAGAGTTTACTGCCTGCTGCTGTAGTATTTTTGAGTTACATTGCTCCTTGGTTGCTGCCTCCACAACAACCGCCATTTATTATTATTAATATGTGAGTGGAAGTCATGAAGATGGAAAATTCCGTGTAAATAAATTCAACAACAAGACTTATAATTTTCTAAATAGGAGCAATATTCCGGAGCAGCTCGAAAGGCTCTTGTTACTTTCCCTTTTAAGATTTTCACTCATATTATTTATTATTATCACATAATTTTATTATTTTTCCTTTCGGCTGTCACTTATAACAACAACAGTATGTATGTACAGTAGCAACACGGCGAGAAGAGGAAATATGGTAACCTATAAAATAAATATGGGAACGTTCATAAATTATGTCCACCAAATTATTCTGACCAACACCTTGTAAATCTTTCTTGTACTTATATGGTGGATACAATAGCATAGTCTTATTATTATTTTATAAGCATCACATTTTACTCGTCATCCGAATGACCTGGGATATTATACTGATGGATGCCGTGATGTTTGAACATTTCCTTTACTTCCCTTTCTGCCATGCCCTCTTTGTTCCCTTTGCTCTTTTCGCTTGTACACATTTCAAAGTAGAACCATCAAGACCACCACTACAACTACTGCATGCGTTCTTATAAAGAAAACATAAGAAAAAAAACTTCCACCGCACGCGCCTACTACCACCAACACACATTTTACCAGAGGACCTAAAGGAGTGAGTGGGTAGTCCTATAAAGTCCTATTTCATTTAGGTTGACTTATTTATTGCTGAATAATATCATGACAAAAGGCATGCTATACTACAGCACGTTTGCTTCAGGTTAAACCGAGAAAAAAAACAATATACCTACCTACTACTACCAAGTTTTTTTTTAAACATGATGATGATGATGATGAGAATTATAGGATGAAAATTACAACAAAAGAGGAGTTTAGTAAACTTTGCCCTTACGCGTAAAAAACATACATAATATATATACCCGGCTCGGCTACACAATTAAATAAAAATACAATGACGACGATGCCCTATAACTTCAAATTATTACATGGTATATATCGTACATATAAGCGCGAGAGTGATTCAAAACTCTTAGAAAAAATTATCTATATTATTGTTGCTCTCCTGACACACATTACAAGATAAGACTCTAATAAACTTCAATTACAGGTTGTAGGCGGGTAAGCTTACCATATAACGTGTAGGTATAGGTATACTGTTGTTCTTTTGAAACGCCTGAGGAAAGGAATTAAGCAAAAAAAAACAAACAAAAGAAGAAGAAATAAATGCTATCAGGTTCCCTACATTTTTTTCTCGGTTTGAAATAAAAAAAAGGAAGTGAAGCAGCATACTTACAATTAGCAAAAATGTGAATGTCGATGATCAAGTTACATATTTTTTTATATGAAAAAGTTTAGACAATAAATATACTTGATATGGAGGGAAATTGTATACAATACAAACAGAGTAATTTGATGTTTCTCCTCTTCTTCTTCTTCCTACAATATCCTTGTCACATATTTGCATTCATTAGATTATTTATAGGTATGTAGTTGTGTCTTCTTTTTTCCCTTGCAACGTAAGTGTGTGTATGCCACATGCTGCGCTTTGAAACGGAAGGTGAAACCACGACTTGGCCACGTATGTTTTTTTCGCGTTCGTGGTGTTCGACGTTATAAAAGTTCGAGGTTAACGGTACGCTATTTTCCTCCTCTTCTTCTTTTTCTTGTAAAGGACACGAAAGAAAAATTTGTAAAAGACGAAAATGCGGAAAGGGAAGAAGATAAATACAATGCCAACGTAAACAATAATCAGAGATCTTTTTCACTCAGTTGAATGGGCTCCACGTGACAGAGACGACGAGTAGCAAACTTTTGCTCGCTTTGGCCCTAAGTCAACAACGCTGCGTGAGGCAATGCAAATTACGTGAGTTCAACCTTTCAGTCACGCTATGTGCTCTTTTGACAAGACTTCTTGAAGCTTTGCGTGTTTTTTTTCTTCTTGTTGCATTATTATTATTATTATTATTATTATTACGTAAACTAGGTAAATACATTCAACACACTAGTCGCATTAGTTATTATTATTATTGTTGATGGAGAAGAAACGAAGAAGGTTAGGAATAGAATTTAAATTTTAATAAAAAGTTTCATTTTTTTACCTTTGCACCCTGGATTTTATGATGCGATGAACATAAATTGTTTTTGTCTTCAAAGATGAAAGATAACCATATGCAAAAATATACATAAATACTATACTCATTATGTTCCGTTCGTTTTTTCTCAAACATTTTCATTTAAATCAATCTTTGTCGTGTCATTTTGACAGAAGCAACAGTTTTCATTTTTCCAAAAATGTTCAAGAAAAAATATATTTAAATTTTTACTTATCTGCATTGTCATCGTCATCACACAACAAAACAAACTTGGTACACAATATTTTACTGCTAACCCCGACTCCCAGAAACAAAGAACAAAAATGTCTTTTTATATATTCCTTACCTATTTCAAAATTCATGAATTTTTTTAGCCAATGACACAACAAGTGTGTTCAAAGAGACGTTAACTGCATGAGAAGAAGAATGACAGACAAAGTGTGAGAGAGACGACGACGACTGTCGACAAGACTTGCGTAATTTGCACACCCGCACACAATAAAACAGAATGCCTAAATAGTTATGTACCTTTTTATCCACTGCCCTCTGTAGAACCCCGTATCCGTCTTATTAAACCGAGTTTAAGTACTTTGGGGGGGTAGACTTTTCTTGCCACCAATAATAAACTGCGCATTATTATTGGTGTTCTACAAGAAAAGTACATAAAAAAGAGGGGAAAAAAGATCAGTAATGAAGACGGATGTGGAATTTTGCAAAAATCGTGACTAAACGATTAGACACGCCGCTGACTTTTTATATAAATACACACGCCAAGCTTCTTTTACCTAGCTAGTGTATAACCAATTCCTGTGCCATTTTTTCTGTTTCTTGTAGTTTATTCTTGAATACTTTTAAAAAAATGACTGTATATGCTTTTCTGGCATTCATTCTTGAAAACATTCACACAAATAAATTATTGTGCAGTTTAAATTGGGGTAAAACCGTTGAATATGTATTTCACCACCACCAAAATGCCAAAAAAAAAATCTGTTTTACTACTGCCTTGCAAGAGAGAATAAATAGAAGAAAAAAATGGTTATCTTTTCTGAATGTGTCCTATCCGGGATCGTCTCGGTGTGTTGGAAGAGGACAAAAAGTCGGATGTCTGCTCATCGAATACGAAAAAAATTGCATGTCGGTTTAATGTGAAATACATATAAGTATTCAACAGCAGCAGTTGTCGTCATTGTCGTGATGGTGGTGAACTCCATTACTCCATTAGCTACACAGTTTGTATGCATTTCATTTTAAGAGAGAAAGAGAGAGAGAGAGAGAGATGTGAGTTTGTAAATCATCTCCTGGCACCACACACCACTTTGGATACAGCTGCAGATCTGTAAAACTGCTACATAACATTACAGTTTGCCACCCTGCTACTGCCAACCACCCATCCTTCTCAATGACAATTGATTAGCGAATAGTACACGCTCACAGAGATGGATGTATGTTTATTTATACTAACCAATGCTATCACATTTTTTATGCTTTTAGACAAACCACTAAACGATAAAAAGTATTTTCGGGATTAGCTAATTATTATTTCAAGAAGTATTTGTGCATATGCATTCATCTACAACAAACTTTTTTTACTTTTCCCCAGTTCCTCAAACTTTGAAATATCTACTTTTTCAAATTATGCTGCACATGCTGTTGCGAAATTCGTCTGTTATGTCTGTTCGAGGTTCCAAGAAAATCTTGCATAATTTGCAAAAATTATGCAAGATTTTCTTGGAATCGGTATCGCCATCATAATCATAAAATTAAAACAGTTCTAAAACGTTACACTATACCCACTTGACATTTAAACTTGTACAACCGTTCCTTTTCCAGCCATATGTCTCGCTGGCGTATTTCTTACTTACTTTTTGTACACATTTGATGACTTTAGTTTGCAATTATGAACTTTTAGCCGACTGACTATGATTTGTAGTAGTAACAATTTTTGTAAAAGTTGTCTCGATATCCCACCCGCACATAAATATAAGCACACACACATTTTTGGCTCAAAACTTAGCATCTTCATAAAGAGGACGTACTATAGTGTCACTCATACTCAAGCAGTATATTATTTTTATTATGGTGTACAACTGACAATCCCGTGAACTGCAAGTACTTCATATATAACTTTAAACTTATTCCGGTGACAGATTTTCTTTTCTTTTTCCCTCTCTGGTTTGAAAACGTCAAATGGAAAACTAGCACCCGCACCGAACCCTATCAGTAGATATGTTCTCATCGTTTTAAACTTTATAAATTGTAATTTATGAAACGAATGCGACTATTCATTTTATTCACTCAAAAAAGTAACTACTTATTTTACTAATTCAATTCTATTTTTTTTCTTTTTTTAGAGGCTTGTATAAGCTAGTTCATAGTCTCAATTTTTGTGTGCTGACAGTGAGTAATGACGTTTTGCCAAAAAAATAAATTAGCATGTCAGTTTTAACAATATCGCGCACAAGATGACGGGAGGGAGACGTCATCGTTTTTTAGAGCTAACTCCGGTTTTAGTTGATACTGTGTAGTGGTAGTTGTAATAAGACACATTGAGCGAGGGCGGGAGGATGATCAATGATCGGATATGATTAATTTTTCTTGTCTCAAAGCTATACATCATCGGGAAGAGTGACTTTAAGAAAATGATTTTTTTTAGTTTATTTAAAAAAAAGTATATATACTACAAGCAAAAATTACAATTGAATCCAGTTAAAAAGATTACAAGACAATTTTTTCATTTGAATCTGAATGATGATCATATCATTTTACACAAAAACTCAAACAGGGTAAAAGTGCATAGGTATTTTTAACTTGTGCCAATTGGGCATATTATTTATTTGTCGGTTTCAGTTTTCTTTTTCTTTTTTGTAAAATAATAATTAAGACAAATTAGATATTTTCCATTGAACTATCGCAAATGTAACGATTGTAATGAATTGCTTAGGAAACGGTATAACTTTGCCGAGGTTCTGCCATGTTGGCTGGAACCCTTGCGTTTTAGCATAACACATTCATTTTACATGACGCCTAAAATTTTCCGACTGGGCAGCAGTATAGCAGCCTATTAGTTATTGCTGTTGTTGTTGTTAGCAAGCCAGCCTCTCCTTTCACCTGTCAACTTTTCCGTTTTCCTAATAATACGAGGAGATGAAGGATTTTTTTTAGTTGGATATTTTGGCCAACCCAAAACATTCATAATATCTCTCCTTCGATTTTTAACATTGAGCATCCACCCACTTCAGAGACATGCCACCACCAAAATACAATGTAAATCAACTTTTTTTCTACTGCTAGTGATAGTGAAGCTCCATAATTTTTTAACATGAATATTACATAATTGCATGCAAGTATCAAGAAACAACGTTATACAAACACGCACAATTCAAAGAAAGAGAGTTACACAACACCATTTATGATATATACGTATATATGTGCGTTTTCATTTACATAATATCTTTGATTAGTAACTTCTGCATGGCTGGAAATCCTTTAGTCAACTCATTCATTTACCATTTAATTTTTCAAGAGAGGTGCAAGGAAACCATTCCCATGCCGGTCCTTTTTATCATATCATCATTGATATGGTAATGGTGATATTGCTTAAACTGACTGAGCATGTCTCGTCGTTATACACGAAGCCATGATTTTTATACTTTTTCATACATGATGAAAAGAGAGTTTTTTAGATGAAAAAAAAATCTTTAGTCTTTGGTGGTCGATCCCAATATCGCAAGTCATGTAAAATAAATTCCTGAGTCATAATTTAGAAATTATTCAAAAGTTGCATATAAGCGATGTCATTAACACACAGCTCTATGTATATTACAGGATGACGACGTGTACGCGGTGATTGTAACAACAACAACAACAAAGACTGAGAAAAAATACTCAACACTACAAGGTAAAAGAAAATGTAAATATATTTATTTTTTGTAAATGCCACAATTTGTGATGATTACCACTCATGCATAAGTAGTTTCTAAAATGGCATCATCATCATTGATGTTTTTCTGTCCTAAAATAAATAAATATTCATTGGTAAGTTTACAAACACCGAAAAAGGAAGACAAAGGTACAAGTTTCCAGAGGAGATGTACAACAAAATATATTATTATGTTCACTTAAATGTCTACAGGAAAGGGTGTGATGCATAGGGAGAAAAGATTAATTTTTTTTGTAAAAATTTCTCCCAACTTTAGTAGTTATTCTTGGGCTGTATTTACATGCGTGGGTTTGAAAGTAAAACTAAACTAATTTTCTTAAGTATAAAAACAGTAAACCAAATTACCAAATATACAAAGTTTGAGATGGGCATTATTTTGTATTTACGAGGGAAAATATTCTGAATAAAGCTGTAAGGCCTGTAGAAACGTAGCTGTGAGTGCATCAAATGACACGTCAGTTGTTTTAGATATTTTTTAATCAAAGTTTTCTCCATAACGCATCCGGGGGATGAGATAGGGGCCAAAAATCAATAGGGTTCTAAATTAAGACATATAATACCAAATTTGGTCACGATTGGCTGATTTTTGCTTTTGACCCCCAGCTACACCCCAGAGGAAGGGCGAGAGCAGCTGCAAATCAATACAGTTCTAAAGTTATGACATAAGGTATCTGTGTGCCAAATATGAAGAGATTTGAGTAAACCGTTCTGAAGATATCGTGCTCTCAGACGGACGGACGGACAACCTTGCTTAATTCAATACTATAGCTGATTACATCAGCTACGTAATAATGTTTGCATATTCCAAAAGATCTAACTTTGACATAATATTTTTCCCCCATTTTTCTTATTTTATGACGTGATTACCATAATACCATCGCATTCGTGTCCCCGACTTAAAAAAAATTATATATATTTCCAAAATTTGTTACATAAAAATCTTTTGAAGTATGTTCATGTATCACACATATCATCATATAGACATATTATGTAAGATGGTTTCAAAATGGACTCTTTATCAAGTGGAAATGGGATTTGTGTGTTTATCATCATCATGTTTATTTACTTATTATTGCACCCATGAAGGAAAATTGAAGGAGTAGAAAAAAAGAAGGTTGGTCTCTCTCCCTATATTTAGCTATTTGCTATTATGTGCAAAGCACATGCACATCATGCAGCAAAATACATGGATTTTTTTTTATCAAAGTTTAAGAAAAAAAAATTGGTTTAAGTAATGAAAGCATTTCTCATAACAAAACTTCACACATCACAATTTCAAGTTAGTAAGTAGGTATACACGGTTGAAGATGTTGCAGTGATGTGCATTAAGACAGCAAGAAACTCTTTATAATTTAAGCTGTATCATCTTCCACGGAAAAAAAATATCGTCAAAAGAGCAATATTATATAGCGATGCTTGATGATGATGGTCATGATTCCATTTTTACGAGTGCATTACATATTACATGGGTGTTACTGGAGGAGGAAGAGGAGGATAAGCTAAATAAATAAATAAAAAGTTTTTTTCTCGTCTGACTCTGGCGAACCTTTTTTATATCATCTGATGAGTTGCAATATGATCGTTGCGACTAAATATTTATGATTTAACCTCTACACGCCAATGCACTGTCTGTGCTATGCAATATGCAGCTAGAGCTATATAGTCAATCCCATCTCAAGTTTGATGATCATACGCAAGAAAAATATTAGTATTATCTCTAAACACCAACATAAAAACTGCATGTGTGTGTGTGTGTGTGAGAGAGAGAGAGAGAGAGAGATGGGGGGAAGAGGGATAAAGGATAAGGTAAGGCAATTAATTTTACTATTATTATTACAGTAGAGTATATATAGAGATGTTGTTAGGAGGAAGGGGATAGTGTACTGATTGTGAGTGTGTTGCAGTTGTTGTTATGGTTCTTGTTGATCGAGGAAGACTGCAGTAAAAAAGGGAAATGTTTGCCAGTAGAATTTTTTTACTGAGCAAGTATTATCATCATTATCATCATCATCTGAGCTGCATATTTGATGTTTACTCACTCAGTGCACTTGTGCACACACAAGACTCACCACGATACGACGACGAGATGCATCGTTGAAGACGTCGTTTTGCCATGTGCATTTGCACCACAAAAAAAACGTCGAGGTGTACTACATGCGTGAAAATGGTGGTTGCACAGCCAGTGCAGTGCATATGATGATGGGTTATTATTATGATATGTGCAGCAGCAGCAGCAGCAGTAAGGCAAGATTTCTCTCTTGATGAGAGCAGCCAATTGACTGCAGTTCAACTTAATAATCACATTATCATGGTAACAAAATGCATGCATTAATCAATTTCAAAGTGAGTGAGGGAGAGATGACAAAGGGAGATGCAATACAAAACAGCTACCTTTTCCTTTAGCCCTTTAAAAAAAAGAGACATATTATCATAATTTTTTTAGAAAGGTAGACGTAGAGGCAAGTTCAATAGTCCACGAGTGGCATCAGCAGCACCAAGCAGTATACATATATATATGAGAGTGTGATAAAAAAAACAACAGAAAGGACGACAAGTTAGCAACGCAGCGGCAAGATTTCCTGTGCAAAAAAAGGTGATCAAATATGTACATATAAATATGCAACTAGTTGACAAGTAATCAAATTATATTTTCATGACAGGTAAGGGCTTTGGATCATCGTGAGATGGGATGATGTTGTTGTTGTTGATGATGATGATTATTATTATTATTACACGTTTCACTTTTTTGATAGAAGAGAGATCGGTCATTGTTTATTTATTTATTTAATATTCGGCAAAAAGGGACGGAGTGAGAGAAAAAATCCATTTTCTTTTTGAATATTAGATACAAAAAAAAAGTATTTTGTGTGTCATGTAGTAAATTTAACATGTTTACATTACAGCACCCATCTTTATCAGATTTAAACATAAGCTTTTCCTTGATCACCAAAATAGAAAAATGTCCCATCATTAAATGTATTCTCTCCTTCTCTCAACTCTGGACTCAAAATGCTGTGTCAGCAATTAATATAAAGGATTGCCTTCTTTATGGAAAACAATGGAACCAGAACCAAATACAAAAGACTAATTTAGATCTTAAAACTTGTTTACGATGTAATTTTCTTTGAAGCGTGTAAAATTTATAGAGACACTTTATGTCTATTGGAACATTTACACACGAAATTATCATTATCATTCAGTCGCCAAGAAATGTCAAGTGAAACAATGGTGGTAATGGTAATCCCCAAAGCATCTCAAAATACTCTTATTTCATCATCTTTTAATTAATTGAATCGCATTGGGCTTAATTTAGTAGTAAAAGTAGTCGGGTAAATGAATCTACAATAATAATGTGCAAAGCTTTGCAAACCATTTTATATTTCAACTTGCGGTCGGGGATCCATATAAACATTAGTACGACAATTAGCCCAAAATATATATGTGGGACATGGAAGAAGCGACATGTTTATGGGAATTGTTAGTGCTGGTGATCATCATTTGAGTATGTATGATGATAATCATCATCATGGATAAGAGTACACTTTACTTGTCTGGATTGCTCATTCGGTTACATCTGCAACAAACTGATGTAATGTCTTGTGAACTGATGAGTCTCATCGGTGAATCCATAATTGTCTCTTAAATCACCACAAACAATCCCAACAATTCTCACACGTGCCAAATTGAAATCAGAGTAATTCCATCCTCATGATCAATGCATCAATCCGGCATTGTGCTCCTGCTATCATCATCACATCACATATACATATGTACGTATTTATAAGTATTCTTATTCCTCTACTTGCGTTACCACGCTCGTATTGAATTTCGACGATGATGATGATGATGATAAACAAACCAACAACAGCAAATAAAGAAAGGAAGGTACATATTTAGGTATTAAGTAAATACATACATATTATAGGTATACAATATGTTGGTATACACAATGCTACACCATGATGCCACTGATAAATTGTGAGACAAGTCCTTTGACAATCGCCAAGATTTTGGTGTGTGTAGAGCTTGGGTGTGCGACGGGTACACAGGAATTGTAGGGATATGGTGTCAGAGGAGGGAAGGATTTATGTACAACTTGTAGATACGACATGACGATACATAGTATGAAAATCCTCCTCGTTGTTGGCACTATGAGCACTAAGCTGGTAGTAAAAGTAATACTCTGCGTACCTACTTTAGTGCACAGAAGAACAGGGAACAATATTCGGATTAGTTGGCAGCAACCAGTCTGCCAACAGATTCGAGCATTATTTATACGTGTTTTTATGCTCATTCCCCGTTCCCCTTTACCCACAATTACATCATCATCAGTGTGTGTGTGTATGCTTGGTGTGCCCACTTACTTAAATATGTGCATCATCATTATTGTTTACTTTTGCAAACCAAGGTCTCTTTCCGAGTCACACATGGTCTATAATAAGAACAATATAATATCCTATGTATTTATGTAATTTACTACGAAGTAGTAGCAAAAAGTGGCGTTGGTGGTGGTTGTTGAGTGGTGAATCATTGCTTTTCACAAAATCATCATGAACGTAGATTTACAAGAGTAACCGCTAATTCTCTTTCCGCTTTGTCGTCAAGCGTTATAGCAGGCACGACTGTATATTTACACACACTCACACAAAGACAAAAGTACACCAGAAATTATGTTCGTTACGCACATTTAGTCCGTCAAAGGCTCGCTAACTAACGTAAATTACTTGTCTATCCAAAAAATCAATGCAAAATAATCAGTGAAGCAACTATACACATAAATATATAACTATCCACACAAGAGTGGTTGTTTGTAACATTTTACAACAAAAGATTTTTTTTGCTCCCGAGCAAGCTAAAATAATAACGGATTGAATAAATATTTATGTATGATTATATATATAGAAATAAATGTATGGTATATGTGGAGGGAAAAAGGAAGAATGAGAAGAGAGGAGAAAGATAAAATATTGCAATCAGAAGCGGGTAAAAAAGAGAAAACGTAAAAGCCATTTCATTGTGTGTGTATTTCTATTTTCCTGTGAAAGTCAAAAGAAGACTGAGAGAGAAATGAGAAGCAGGGAAACGAGGACGACGACGAGTAACGAGTAATCAAGTAAACTGGCCAGATTATCCCCCATCAATCGCTGAGGCTTGAAATGTCGCCATTTATTTACATACCAAAAAGAGAGGGAGCGGAGCGAAACCGAAAAGGCCTTCTCTCTCTTTCTCTCTTTCTCTCTCTCTCTCTCTCTCTCTCTCTCTGTGTGTGTGTCGTCAGTTGTGAAAAAAGCTACATGTCAGCAGAGAAAAGGCCAAGCAAGGCTGGATCAAGTCAAGCAAACGTATGGGCTATATGTCGTGCTGGGAGTAAGCAAACATATCTATCTTCATCCTTTAAAAACCTTCACTTTTTTGTACTCAACTCACACACAGCAGCAGACAAGCACCAAATGGCAATATGGTAGGTATGGTATAGTCCCACAAAAGTCATCCTGAAACAGGGAATACATTCATATGACACACAATGTTGTATTTCCGCTAAATATACAACATCGTTCTAATTAAAACGATCTAAATGAAGAACCATCAGAATTAATTCTCCACATTAATACAGCATTTATGAGTATTTTAGGTTGACTGTGCTTCAACCAATGGTAATTTCAGTTGAAATATAAGTTGTGACTGCAGTGTTTGACAATGTTTAAAAATTTAGCTGGCTGTAGTTTACTTATGAAATTCGCCAAGTTTGGTACTTTAGCTATCATTTGTTAATAACAAAGATTTAATTAGAGATGCCCTTGCTGTGCAAGCCAACACGTATTTTGTGCCCTTCCCTGGATTTAGGAGAAATACGGTGAATATTCTTTACTACTAAAAGGGAGTACTTGCAATATATGGAGCTGCTCTAGGCTTCTACCGATTCTGAATAAGTTTTTTTTTTCAGGGAAATGGGACCGGAAAAAGAGCAAAGCGTGGTTACAATTTTGTGGTGGCACGACACTCACAATCAGAATGAGCCCTACTGCTACTACTACTACTACTGGTACCACTACTTGTTCTAATGCTGCTGCTACTGCTCGTTACCGAAAATGTGTTTGCAAAACATGCTTCCCTATTTCCTCTTCGACCAAACTACATTAACTTTAGCTGCTTGTTTTTCTACCAATACACTAGCACTAGCCAATATCTATTTTTTCGCTGAATAACTATATACACAAAATTCAGATTGCGTATACACACACATGGTTGTACCATATTTATGCTGCTGTTTAGTATGTTCATGTGTAGCAGCCAGAAACACAAAATATTCAGCAACAGCATCAGGATTTTCAGCAAAAGTCGAGGAAATCAGGGCAGTAAATCTCATAGTAGCCTCATTTAAAAACACTGCACTTGCTAGATAACTTCCACAGATGAAATCACAGGCAAAAAAAAGAACAAAAACAGCAACAACTAAACACACACATACACACACAAGCATATTGCATATGTCTCCTCGTTCACGCATCGCAACAATATAAACATAAAATATGTACAGTCATTGCCCCAACAACATACCTCCCCGACAAATATTGCTATCGCTCTTCCTCTTCATATAACTAGCGTAGTAGCACCATTATTCACTATATTCACCGAATATAAAAATATATAATAATAATAAGCGCAGTAGGTCTCACTTTACTTAGGTCATCGCTTATATCTAAGCATAATTTTAACTACACGCTTTCCATAGTTTTAATACGAACAAATCCGCCTGTTTTTTTTACATAATAAAAGATCAGTCATTATATTCTTACGTTCATTTGGTTACATACAATCATGTCGTAGTCGTTAATGCTGATTCCAGCAGAAGTAGTTAATAGGTCTTCTATACTAGCACCTATTCCTCTTTTCCTGTTTGCACTTTTTTGCACAAAAAAAAGAAAGAAAAAAAACATGCTCATTCTTTTTTTTCGTACCAACAGTGTTTGTTGTCGTCCAGTTTTGTGTACAAAACTAAACTACGTTTTCCTCCTAACCAACTTCCTCTGTGTATTTTAACATTATTTTTTGCCCACATAACTTTACGTAGTCATCGTCAAGCAAAAAAAAAATTAATACAATGCATGCATGTGTGTACTAACAACGCTCGTGTGTCCTTTTGTTCCAGAGTTTCTTGAATTTTTCCAGATTAAAGGGGTGAACAGCCCTTTTGCTTGCTAGACAATACAATATTGTTGAATAACTTGAGTAATAATTCATATATGTCATTATTTTGATTCAAGGATTAAATGATAAAAGCACTGACTGAATAAGCTGTCATATAATATGTAGGGATATAAGCATGATATATGATTATTATTGTATGTGCAAAAAAAATCTCAAGTGGTCCCTATTAAAAATTTGAGAACTAGATCCACCACTGTGATAATTTTGTACATACTGCAATACAATTAGTGAGTTTTTCTAGATTTTTTTTTCTCACAATATTTGTATTTGTACTTGTTCACCTATGAAACTCTTTCATATGGAACAGCAATTAACAACAGCCTCGTTATGAGTGCGCACGTGTTTTTATCAGAACACACGGAGGAAAAAAGTAGACATATATATGTGGAATGTGTGTTATGATGGATGAAATGGTACTCAATCTTGACACATTGCCTCCAAAATGTAATCATACTATTTTTTAATACATCGCTGCATATACACATATGTACATATAATACCAGCATTGCTCTTTTTTCTATATGGAACTGGAACGATAAAGCAATAAAAGTAGGAGTTCCACATGAACATATATTATGTAACCTGATGATGCATGAATGCGAAATTCTAATTGTGAAGTGTAGTGTGTGTATGGGAGCAAAAGTCCAAAAGTACTCTTTTCCCATCTTCATGCTCTCTCCGTTCGGTAGACACCGTCAAAGGAAGCAATTTCGCAATAATGAAAATGTGATGTTTTACTCGTTTGGTGTTAAAATTCATGAGTATCCAGTGAAGCGGACTTTCTCGCATTCCTCTTTTTGCTCTTACTACTACTTCTACTACTACCACCACCACACACGTCTATTTCAAGTTCCCTAGAGGTGCATTACATATTATAGATATTATTATTATTATTATGCATGTATGTACCTATCTAGTTTAATACAGGAACACCTAATAACAACTTTATATTATTATTATTATTATGAATTCTCTTCTGATTTTCAAGTAGTTAAGGCTCTGCTGATTCTATATGCTATGCAGTAATGTACCAATAAACATTATCAAACATCTACTAGTAGTCTAGTCTTTGGAGGGTGCACCAAACGCAACATCATAATAATAATATCGTATCGTCGTCGTCCTCTCTCTCTCTCTTTTCGTTTTGTGTGAGCTGATGTATTATGAACAGAGACTGGAGCAATCCCGGATTACAGTAATCCCAAGCGTGGATTCGGATTACGGATTACAATCCGTAATACGTAATCCCAAATAAATAAATTTTTGAAATGTAATCCGTAAT
>JAHZNC010003661.1:0-13231 GCA_027744095.1 Zhuqinia jingwanae | reverse complement strand
TTATTTATGATAAATTTTCAGCTTTTTAAACGTCAAGCATTCTAAATATATACAAAAAAAAGTTCATAAGTTTTACACGTATAAATTTTGTTTTGGTATTTTTATGAATATGAATATGAATAAAGTATCATGATAAAGTAGTAAGTGATTTAGCAAGAGAAACAATCACCTGATCCATTTCTTACCAAAAAAATGCAGTTTATTGCCAAAAATGGCCACTAACTAAATTGTGGATTTTAAATTTCAAACAATGATAAGAAACTAATTGAACGTTTTTATTTTAAAAATTTACTACATTTTACAAGATATTTATTAGCATACTAATTAGTTTATTTATTTATATATTTTATGAATTTCGTCTAATTTAAAGTTCACAGAAATGTACACATAATATGTACTTATTACGTTACCCTTATTGGAATCCCGAAACAAGCAATGCCTGAACTGTCAAGTCAAGGGACATATCAAGACATTTCAACGGTGTCAGCTCCTCAACATAGTTACCCGCACCAAATTTTATTTTCAATTTATCGCAGGATCGCCAAAATCGTCTACCCCAAGCCTTCTTCCTACCCGACATTTTATCTGACACAAACCGATTTAGCTTTTCCAAAGTTGCCTTTGATTTCCTGTTTGCAGACGCCATTCCACCAAGAAGAAAGAGCAGTTCTAGAGCTCCGTCCATTGCGGCATTTGCTAGAGTTATCATCATGATCAAATTTAGTTGCTCTTTCCCATTTTTGCTTAGTGTAATGAGGAGGGCCACACTCATTGAGAACAGGAATATTCCGGTTAGCATTATTACTCCCACAGCGGTTTGCTGTACAGAGTTGCAGATAACTGTTAGAATTTGTATTTCTCTGTAAACTTTGGATGCAGAGTAAAAATCTTGACTTGATTTAAGTTTCCGCCAGAATCTAGAAAATATACAATTGAAAATAAATACATAAACCTCAACGATTTTTTATTTTACAAATACCGCCCCCCCCCCAAATTCTCAGTTCATTTTATTTACTTACATCTCACAAGTTTCCCGGATCATCATTATACAAAGGACCATAAGAACTCCAGCAAAGAAGGCGCCAGCATGCATGGAAACAAACCACGCCCACATATTTCCACCAAAGACCAGTGTTTTTACTGCCCCCTTTCTCACAAGTTGAACAATTGCGAAATTGATCAGACTTTTTTTGTTTCCCGAGGAATCGTCGGCTGCATAGCATTCCTCTAGAAGGAAGTAGCCCGCAAGTGTAGCACGACATGGGTTATTCCAGTGAAATCCTACTACAAATGCTGGGGCGAATCCTGCTGCAGTACTTAAAACCATTGGGACTGCCAATATGTTGAGAAAGCCGAGGAAGGAAAATTGAGCAGCTTTATTGTGGGTTCCTCCATCATATGTCATTTTGAATGATACGAGACCATTCATGTAAGTTGCCAAATCATTTCCTTTTCCAATACCCAAAACAGTTAGCATTGTGCATACAAGAGATATCATGAATGCCCACCAGCCCATGATGTTATCAGTGTCGCTTTGATTATCATTATCCCGGGAATCAGCAGTATTTATTGTTGTCATGCTTCGCCATAAGCATTGAAGGAGGAGAACCAACGTCACACCGCAAAGCACGCCAGCAGTTTTGTTTAGCCGTTTTATTTCTGCACCGCTTTTGATTGCAAGTGTTGGCTGACCTGTGTCGTTACTGGATACAATTTTTATTGGCACACAATTGAATATTCCAATTTGTCGCATTGAAAGCTCCAGAAGAAAGTTTTTTTCCAGAAATTTACCAGGCCTCATGATGATGGTGTTTCCCACAACACGTATAAAATTATGTGAAGTACAGAAACCGTGAAGAAAGAGATCCGGACAAAGACTGAGGAATAGAAAAAAGAATATAGAAATGTAGTCGACCTTAAAAAATGAGGAATGACTGATCTTTTTACAACAATATATTATACAAAAGGTAGATTACAGAGCATGTAGATGAGCGAGCATTGAATAACGCAACTTGTTAATTAAGCAAACACGAAAAAAGATGTAATCACTACTAATTATGTTTAGCGGATCTTGTTCACAGAAAGGGCAGCGGTTCGCAATGTTGATGTAAAGAGAAAACAAGGTTTTTAATCGTGCGTTTTAGTAACAATTAGTTGGCAAAGCGAAAGTCGATCAGAAAACATTATTATTTCGATTAACTTCGATAGGCAATGTATGTACATTGCATGCTTTTTCATTGGAACATCCAAATTCATGTGCACAAAGTTGATTAAAATATGTTGCGGGAGCCCTCTTAATAAGACATCATGGAGCTATTTTGATTAAACATCATCATGTCGGTGTTCAACATTGAATGACAACCAAATATCGATTTGAGATATAACTACATGTTTTGCAAAACTGAACGACATAACTATCAATTGGCGATCAAATAAATTTTTTAAATACACGTGGCTTTAATAGGTGTGTTAACAAAATTCCTAATTAGAATTACAATTCTGCTTACATCATCATGTCGTTTTCTGCGAATAATAATATGAAATTTTAGCTAGGGTTCTTGGTTTGGGACCATAATTTTAAAGGCCACATCTACCCCATGCTACAAGTACTCCCACCACTATTCTTGGAAGCCACAATTCTAGTAGACGCCACACCTTTTTTTTTTTTAAATACTAATGTTATACATAGGATAATTACAAACACGAAAATAGAGGAGCATGCACAAAATGTAAAATGGTTTTTCAAGTCATGTCGCTTGTTTATTATCTTAAATTAAGTTTTTGAAATGAACAATTCTGAAATACTTTATACTTCTATGAGAAATAGGAGACTACAGTCAAAAACCCAATTTGTCATATTAAAAAATAACAAATCTACAAAAAAGTATATATATGTTGCTATTTAATACTTTTAATTTGTATGCACCTTTTTATTGGGAAGTTACATTACGTTTGTATAATTTGTATTTAAAAAGTTGTTGCGAACAGTAATTGTGGTCTCTAACAGAATTGTGGTAAGAATAGTTGTGGCATAGGGTGGTAGTCTCTAAAATTGTGGTCCCGAACCGGACACCGGAGTAATAGGGATATGCTGAGCAGAGTAAAAGAATACTATAGGACTTAAATATTAACGTGTTATTTTATAACCCTCGAAATTTTGGAGTTGAGCCTACGAACACAACCACTTTCAAAACTTGTCCACGTGTATGTTTTTCGGTTTTACATGGAATCTCCAGGTAGGGGGTGAAAATTGTTGTTACATTGATAGAATGGAATATGTCAATAATATCGATGTCAATAGCCTGATCACAGATTGGAGTACACAGAAGGTGTTACCCATCGTCTTTCCTTTTATGTGCTTTGCATGATGAAGCATAGAAAATACTATGCGCTTTAACACTCAATATTTTACTCAACTTTATTAACTTTATTTCTGGAGGTTAAAACCCTAATCCACACCCATGTAATAAGTCACATTTTAAACTGTATTATAAAACAAATGCTTTCTTCCAAGCTTTTCCAGTTTTTATACATCTATTTTGCAAAAAATTGCATGTGACTTTGCTGCACATATGAAAAAGTAATAAACACTTTAAACCCGTGTTTTAATTTAAATAAATATTTTATTAGAGTAGTCCAGCTTCTGGACTCCAGCGTGTTTATAGCGTGTTTCAGAATTTTTTTCCTGACGTCAGGTATACCCCTTTAGATTAAAATTTGATTTTAAGCAGAAACAGATTGTAATTATTAATTATGCTACTCATGTACACATTACATACGTCATAATGGTCTACTGTAGACCGTCTACACAAACAGCTTCAAATCATTACAGATTTTGGAATAGATATCAACGCGCATGGAATAGTCATTCAAGTGCTGCTGGACATGATGTTTCAGGACATTAAATGAATAAAACTTCCAGACTACCATTATTTTAACTTTCCATATTATTATTAAGAACACGAGAAAAGCGGTTCCTTTTCACAGTGTTACATGATTTTACAACCCTAAATAGTATATACATATGTAAAATGAATTCCAAAGCAAAATATTGTTTCAATTTAAAAATAATACTTTTAAGTATTGGGGGATAAATCCCCTAATATACAAAATTATCAATAAAATCGAATTTCACTTTTTATTTAAAACCCGACACAAGTTAAACCGGAACTGTCAATTCCAGAGAAAAGTCAAGACATTTTAAAGGAGTCAACTCGTCAACAAAGTTGCTATCCCCAAATTTGAATCTGAGCTTATCACAAGATCGCCAGTATCTTATTGCTCTCATAATCCCCGAAGACGATTTGTCAGAAACAAACTGTTTGACCCTGTTCAACACCGTTTTTGGTTTCATGTTGACCAATCCCCCTTCTCCCATACGAAAGAGTAGCAAGGAAGCGCCGTCCATTGCTGATCTTGAGAACGTTGCCAAGTTCATCAAGTTTGATTTCCCTTGTCCCATTTTTACTCATTGTTATGATAAGGGCCAAGCTCATGGAAAGCTGTAATATTCCACCAGATAATATAAAGCCCAAGCAATTTTTCTGCACAGAGTTGCAGAAAATAGTCTAAACTTGTATCTTTCTGTAAATTTGGGATGTCGAGTAAAAACTCCGGTTTATTTTGAGTTGTTGCCAAAAGCTACAAAAAAATATTACGATAATTACAGTAAAATAGCAGTGAACATTTGATGAACAGGTTTACATAATATTTTTTTATGTTTACATTTCAGGGGCTTCCCAAATCATCATGATACAAAGGACCATTAGTACTGCCACAAAGAAGGCGCCACCATGAACTACAACAAACCATGTACATAAGTGTCCAGCCAAGATAAGTCCCTTTGCAACGACCTTATTTGTTATTTTGATTAAGGTTGCTTGCTCAGTTGTGGAAGCACCCGCATGATAACATTTTTCCAGCAGGAAGTAGCCCATAAGTGTCGTCCTGCACGGATTTTTTCCAGTGAAATCCAAAACAAAACTGGGAGGAAATGTTGCGCCAGTAATTAGTATCATAGGGTCAACCACGATAGTCAGCAAGTCCTTTATGGAGTACGTATCAGATTGAGCAGTTGTGTTGAGAGTTGAGGCCTCCTACTCCCCCTCCATATGTCCTTTTAAAAGTTACCAGATCATTTAAGTAGCCACGTCAGCTTTCTTTTCTATTGATAAATGGATGAGGGTCGTACATGCTGTTATTATCATCCAACCTAGCCATCCCGTGATATCCTCAGCATTACTATTGTTGTGATTCTTATGGGAACCCGAAACGTTGGCCTTTGTTGTGGTTGTTGTGAAGGCACAAAAGAGACACTGACATAGAAATGTCAATGAAAACAGGCAAGTACGCGTGTCGTTTTCTGAAGCCATTGTGTCTCCGTAGTTGTTGGAATTGAAAATTTGGGGTAAGTTGCAACCTTTTCGGAAACCTATGGGCACGCAGTTGAACATTCCAATCTGTCTCATTTAAAGATTGAGAAGAAAATTCGTTTCAAATTATTTTTCACGTTTCATGACCCTCCTGTTTCAAAAAGGACAAGTTGTGATAATGTGAAAAGTTTGAAACAATTTTTTTAAATACTGAAAGTACAGAAAGAATGTTGAATGGAAATAGAAGTAATGAACATTCCATCAGAAGCATATCAGGATAAATAGGTTTATTTATTATTACACTTGTAAATTTTATCTGATGATGAAAGATAAGGATATTACATGTTTTGATTACTATTATTTGAGACTGTTATCATTTGCTCCCCATCTGAGAATTTACTGACTCCCATTTACGTCATAACAAATATTTAACTGGCCTTTGCTTGCACTGACCCCGTGCTAAAGATTTGTGTGGTTGATTACTTGACTACAAGATTTGCATGAAAAAAGTAAAATTGACTGCCTATGGAGAAGCATACGTTCGTTTATGTCCTGGCCCGGGGATCTGTGTCGATTTGATGACAAATGAAATTAGCCTGGTTATTTAAAAATAGTTATAAATAGTTTTTTTTTAAGTAAGAAAGCGTACTTTCTCAACAAATTTATTTGCTTTTTATTATTAACAACAACAAAATGGAAGATCATCAGATTAAATTTCGCTTATTTAGAATCGTGTACTTTTACAACACAAGTTAGTTATGTAGGAATTACCATAATTTATTCCAATCATCGCGATGGTATCGTTGATTTGGTCATATCTTCGTATTGAGCTGAGTTTCATCCACAATTGAAATTATTTTTTTTAAACCACATCAGTATTCTCATCTTGATTCTTGAAAGTTTCCATTTGATTAGGTTGTGGTGCACTTTCGCTGTCATCTCCATTTTCCGGGTTCAAAGTAAAAAGCGGTTTTTCGTTTGCTAGTTCATTGTTCACAATTGAATGCAATCCGGTCGGAGGTGTACCACACAGAATTTTTTGGATCCCCTTTCTGACGTCGTCCGAAAGGACCCCGTACAAAATGGGATTCACGCAGATGGTCATACATCCAAAGGCGATAGCAATAACAAGGATGCTAACTGTGACATCTGTGATACCATACAAATGGAGACTTTGGAGGATGAGAATAATGTCAAGTGGAAGCCAGCACACTGCAAACACAAACACCAGCACGACAACCAACTGTGTTACTCGTTTCTCTTCACGAGCAGATTGACGGGCTGAGTCAATAGTGGACCCAGCTTTCCAGAAACGCATTCCAAGAAGGAAAAGACAGACTATGAAAAGGGGTATGACGTATGAGGTCAGAACAAAACTAATCTGGAAAACTGCATGATTGTACTCTTGATTGAATGTACAGACAGCACGATCTTCAAATTCGATGCTATCAAAAATAAATATAAAAGTATAAATATTTATGCCCCACATCCGACACATGTGCCTGTGGTAGGATTAAAAATATTTGCGTTTTTTTTATTACGTCAGGTAAGTGAGTCCATGAGCGGGTAAAGCAGGAAGGCATGAAAGTAGGATGATAATCCAAAGGATTCCGATAATCTTGTATGCATTCTGCTCACTCCGAATGGAAGTTGACGTTCCAGTGTGGATAAGAAACCTGTCCACACTCATGATGAGCATAGTGTAAACGCTGACTAGTGACGGGACAATGGCAATGTATTGAACAAACTTGCACCAGCTTTCCCCGAATGGCCAGTGGTACACTAGAAACTCTGCTGCTCCAAATGGCACAACAAAGACAATGGACAGGAGATCCGCAAGAACGAGATTGGATATAAGAATGTTGGTCGGTTTTCGCATAATTTGTCGGTTGGAGACCAACACCAAAACAGTCAACAGATTTCCGCACAAACCAAAAATGAAAATTGATCCGAATATCGTGGGAACAAAGATTTTAGTAAAGCGCTCCAGATCTCGGCCATCATCCTCAAAATCCTTTTATATTCCAGACAAAAAGTAAAGAACAATTAATTATTTTTCTCCCCAAGCTCCAGGTATCGTATGCTTCAGGTATTGTAGCGACCTCATTTGAAAATGACTCCATTGTAACTTGAAATTTCTTAATTGTTTCCTACAATCACTATAATTTAACAGTAACTAACAAGTATGCATTAACAATTTTTTTAAATTACATGCGACACAAGAGAAATAATGTGGGGTTCCATGAAAATTTTTTTCCCTTGTTTCCAGTATTATTTTGAATTCCACTTGATGTTTTGTTGGAAAGACAGAAGCAGCATAGCAGAGCGATGACACTAGAAAACTGCTTGCTCAATACTGCCAACTCTCAACCTTCAACTGACTCAAATGCTCAAATCAAAAGTATTAAAAAAGTTGAAAAGTATACAATTGTGATACAAAAGAACAAATTAGGATGCTTATGAAGTAATAGTATGGTAAATTGTAACAGTTATATGATGCAGTCATTCATTCAGTTACATGCATTGACAATATGTGCGTTTGCTTTCATGTATGGATGATATTTGGCACAGCAGCAAAAAGCAGATCTCGTAGATCATAGGTCATTATAGTTTAAAATGCAATGCATCCTACGTGTTTGCTCCGCATAAAATATATTTCTTTTAATACACAATGTACTCAAACTAACTGTAATAGTTTTACTCTAAATGTCATGAACTCGTATTTTAACCTTCGTTTGTCTTATTCTCAAATTCAATGTGATTTGCCTATTATGAATGTTAATTGTTTCAATGCCAAGCCAATATACTTACATGAACTGTCATTGCACACAGCACAGTCTTGTTACAAGACTCTTGTACGCATTTCAAGCAGTACTAAAAGAATTACTACAAGCAAGCAATATGTCACTTTTATATTCATTCTGATATACAGCAGCAACACATTTGACTCTGTCTAAATTAAATTATTCGCAACGTACCCCATTGGGTATAATAAATCTCTCACTTGACTTGTGTTTTATTTTTAAAAAATACATCCACCTCACATTACTTATTTCCAGGGTGGATCATTTCATTTTACGTGGATACAGTTTTTTGCTACTTTTGACATGGAAATATAATAGATCCATGGATAAAGTAACATGGAAAAAAAAGTTTTTAAAATGACTGTTTCTGAACAAAATTGGTCCGTAAATACCTTTAAATGAATCTTTAAACAATTATAATTAACTAATTGTGTTGTAGGGTCTTATTTTCTTTAAAAAAAATTAATTGATTTTAAAATTCCATGTAGAAAGTCAAAGGCAATATATCCAGGTATTTTACATGGATAAACTAATTTATCCATGTTTGAGTTTATTCATCTGCCCACCTTGCTTATTTCACCATAAGAAAAGTTGCCTCCACCTCCACCAACCGCACATGCAAAACCTACAGTCTAATCATATCAATTCAATTCTTCAATACGGCTATCACATATTATTAGTAGATAGGTACATATGTAACAAATTACATGTCTAATATTTTTTTGCTGAGCTTATGTCACCATCCGTACAATGAACACAGATTTTTATTAGCACTGCCTTTTGAAATATTCATGCGTGCATATCCACCAAAATCATTCATAATTCATAATGCATAATATGAGATTCTTGAGAGAGTCCCGACTCGACATGATTGACTCATGCCAACTAATTATTAAGGATCGTGTAACGATCATTTATAAAATCGGAGATCAAATCTGTTGGCCGTATGTATGCATGTATGTACGTATGATGTAAGTATTTCCGCGCTCCACAGACCACATTTTTGATCGGATTTGAACCAAACTGGGCACACATGTTCTTCACATGGATGAGTAGACCTCTATAGATTTTCAGCACTTCAAGTTTATTGCGGTGCCGCCGTCTTGGGCAACGGAGGAGTCAATTGATAGCCCTAAAATAAGTAAAAATAGTGACATTCTAATGTCTTGAAGAGGAGAGCTTATACTTCTTTAAATGGAAGAAAAGGGTAATGATGGTAAAGCTCCCTGTTTTCATCTCAGTTTATATATACCATTTATCTTAGGAATTTATGACGATTTTGTCGATTACTATTTTACTGTTATTTATTGATCTGTGGTTAATTTTCTGTACAACTGAATGGTTCAGTGGAACTCGACTGGTGAAAAGCAATAAAAATAGGAAAACGGGCATTTTTTGCGGTTTTAATCAGAAGATAGCAAACTCGCAAATTAATGTATTTTGATGGGCTTATTTAGTTCACAATTAATTAGTGTAACCTTTTTTTAACGCACACATTTCTGTCAAATTAATCATTTCATGAACTTGTGTGATTCCTTGAATTAGAAATTAATAACTTTGCACGGTTACCTTGTCAATCTGAAATATATGTTATTATTGCAAGTTAAAAATACTTTTACGACAATAACTTGGAACTGACATAGAACTATGATCTACTTGTTGCAAAGAAAAGTGCCCTAAAATTATTATGATTTTTGTAGACAGGTTAAAAACCTATTCAGGCAAATGTCAAATATGAAGGAATGAGGTCAACCTCTGTCATATGTATATTCGAAAACTTCTTTCAAAACACCCGGGATTACGTAACAAAATAAAAAACGTCGTCGTCAAATTTATAGAATACACAACCATTTTATGGGGTATAGCCCTTTGTTGAATACTGCGTTACCAATGATTTTTCATCTCCCAAACACCCCTGACACTCGGGTGGCTGTTTATGTGGTGTGGGCCACACCTTGTGACCGTACCCTAAGATGTACCCGTGTGTACCATAAATTGGGGCAATATTGGCTGTGCCGCAGATCACGCAATGCCGGACTGCCGAACAGACATCCATAACGATCTCAATAACTATTGTGCTTCACAAATAGTGACTATCACGTGTAACAGGTGCACCCAAATTCTTCTAAACAATATATTTTAAACTCATGGCAGCCCCTTCTTCCAGTGAACAACAAATTTCAACGAAAGGTTTAGCCAATTAATTACCAAGGATGCTTATCAAAACACTAATTTACGTGTTTATTGTTCTGAGTAAAACCTCAAAAATGTGTGTTTATACTGATTTACTACAGACTTTACCCTATATTAGCCATTAAACAACATTATATTCTATCGGGATCGACTTTTACATACATCAGATGTAATCCAGCCCCCACGATTTCTACATACTAACCTTTGACCGAAACTAAAACAAATTGGCATTCATGCTTGTGCTAAACATAATATATATGCTATGTAGTACTAAATTCACAAATGATGTGAGGCATCTTGTGATAAAGTAAATTACATATTACTACACTTTTTTTTAGAATTCTGATGTAGGTAGGTATATCCTACCATAAAAAGTTAATATTTGTATTTATGATTTAAATTCAAACACATTTTTGAGCTCCTTGTTTTCAACACAAAGTTCATTAGTGAGAACAGAAAACAAGTTTCCGGAGGAGTAAAATAAGCATCGGGATAAAGTAGCAGACAAGAAGAGATAAGACAAATGTGCTGCGGCACAATAAAAACTACAAAAATCCTATAATTACAACGTGAATACCTATAAATGTTGTTGCTCGGTTTCTGCTCATCCTCTTTTAAAAAAAAAAGATGTACTTACATGAAGCAGTAGCTGCAGCAGCAGCAGCAAATATTGGAGAACACACACACAACATCTGCAACTATGAACCTGCTTCACTTGTTAATGTTTTATCAATCCCTGGCTGACTGCTCACTTGGCTTCCTTTAAAAAAATATCTAGATTCAAAAGATGCTTTATTCAAACAGCAACAACACAGAGCTGAGAAGAAGATTGACTTTTTACTATTTTCATCGTCGTTAACACAACAATTTTAACAACAACAACATGAATTACAAAGAGAGTTATATTTTAATTTATTGTTTGGTAGTCATAACAACTGCAGCAGCGGCTATTGTAAGTTTTAAATACAAGAAAAAAGTTTACAAAATATTAAATTCATGGTCATAAATGGTGCATTTTGCTTATATTTTCAGGTAGATAAAAACCCAGTGGCAGACCAAAATGGGGTGGAAAACCTGCACAAAAATTTGACCGACGTTTATAGTAAAGCGGAGAAGGCGGGAGTGACAAAAGATCCAGTGTTGCTGTTGGAAAATAAGGAGGAAAATTTTGATGTGGGTCCAGTACCAAAAGCAGCAGCTTATAGAAATTCTCGGTGGAGAGACTCGGCAGGTACGGGTGCTACCCTGATTTTTCTGGGGATTATGTTGCTCTTCACATTTTGCTGCTGTATGTACTGCAAGGGACTGGTGGACACTGGAAAGCTACATCCTGAAAGGCGTGACGAGGACTGCTGTGGCACTGGAGAATTGGATTGCGGGTTGCGTGGATGTTGTGTAGCTACCATGGCATGTTGCGATGGCTAAAAATGGAAGGATAACAATCACAAATTATATTTTGTTTTGTAAATGTTGTCGCGTTTCTCAAGTAAGTGCATGATATAAATTTTGAATAGACGAGATGTCAGTGTGCTATCTAGTGGGTTTTGAAAATAATAATGAACAGTGCAGTGGTGGTCCATAAATAAATTAGATTTGGTTTTCAAAAGATAAAATTATAATTTAAGTTTAATCTGGTGTAGCAATTAAAAGGAACAAAATGAAGATTGTCAAAATTTATTGACATGTAGTTGTTAAGAATAGCTTAACGAAATTATATCTGTTGTTCTAATTTTTATACATATAATCGGTTAATAGAAGCCTTTGTAGCCAAGTGAATTAATTGATTTTCATTTATTCAAAAAAAAAAATGACACGGTATTTTTTTGCAGGAAATGTTTTATTTTGAAGTGGAATTTAAATGTACTCAAACGAAAACCCGCAAACCCGATAGTGATTGCGATAGCAATTGGAGAAAGTTTAGAGCTAGTTTTTCTACCAAACAGTTACACATGCTCAAGTAAAATCATGAAAAAAATCATGTACTGATCCCGCCAAAAAGGCCAAAACAAACAATAATATGCACATTAGTCATTGAGGTAAAGGTAAATTGGGGTTTATTAATATCATGATTGCGCGGAATAAAAAAGTTGCTGTGTTTTATAAAATCACTTTTTATATCATAATCATATTATTAACCACCCGCAAAACAGACTTCAAGAGACCATGTGGGATTCACCGAATGTTTGTTCAGAGTTCTGACCCCGGTCGCGACCTGGACCTTGGTTATATCCGGTACAGGCACAATACACAAAAGGGGATGACATCCTTCCGGTCAAGCTTGTAGCACACACAAATACTCTAATATACGACATTCCTTCTCACCCCCTTTTTCCCTCTCTAGAATTGGTTCCCATTGGGGGGAACAGCGACATTATTTATTATTCGACAGTTTTTATTACATCCCACACTTAATTGGCCACTACCACTACCAATGCTGCAATAATTGGTTACGAATTAAATTTCAATAGTTTTATATAAACTATTAGCTTTCACTGGCCATCAACAATTTCATGAACTCTTTTAAGTTGAAATTTCCCCTTAATTTAAGGATGGGGACAAACCCGCATTTGTCATGAATGTTAAAAATGTGGTGTAATCCTTATTTTATAATAGCCTTATAATGTGTGTGGTTTCAATAACTCTACTCAAGTAAGGCTTATTTTTTAGTCTCAAACTCATTGAGGGAGCGGTAGCGTAATGCTGTGCAGCCCAAGCTCAAGTCGGGTTATGCATTGATTCAAATCCTATTTATTGCAGTTTATTTTTGCATGCATTTTTTGCTTCAAAATATGTTTGTTAGTAGTAGTAAGTATGCACAAACATTTACATTTAACTATAATTATTTTTTAAATTACAATTTAC
>JAHZNC010003660.1:0-12871 GCA_027744095.1 Zhuqinia jingwanae | reverse complement strand
AATCATTGTTGGAGTAGTAAAGTGATAATAGTTATAAAAAAATTAAAGTTGGTACTTCTTTTAATGTTTTTACCCAATAATAGCCTCATTTTTTGTTGTTGTGTCTTTCCAAAAAAAAATGTGCTTCTTTGTGACAGTACCTTTTCTCTCTCTCTCTCTCTCTCTCTCGTCATTCTTCATTTTCCAAAACAAGCCTATTATTTTATTGTTGGAATGATAGCCTTTTAATAAGATTTTTGTACTTTGAACAATAAAAAATAAAAAAATTAGACCATCGATTGATGATGGAAAATGTACCAAGAAGAGTTATCATCCTGATCATCATCAGCAGCAGCTTCATGTTCTCTTTGTTCATCATCATACAGCTTTTTCCTTATACGTCATCGTCATCTGCAGCAATAATAGGTACATATTATATATAATATATTGGTATTTTTTAACGACGAAACATCAACCAATATTGATGCGTATTAAGACATATCGTTGCCGTTAAAAAATGCAAGAATAAAAATGAAACGAAACCACATGTAAGTCTATTAAGACGACATATAATAGGGAATAACTTTTTTTAACGATATTTGGTTAAGTGGCTACGCGATTATATTACTACTCTCCATCTCTCCTCCTCAAAAAAAAAATCTGCTCTCAACACAGGCACTTTACTTTCTATGTACCCTGGCCATTATTGACGAACAAAAGAGATTTTTTATGAACTATATATGCAGCAGAAGATATATATACATATATTACATGTTTGTGCGTGCATATGTGCATACATTACATACTGCACACTTCAACTTAACGTGCTTTTGCTATATTGCTGAATGTAAACATGTTTAATGCATGCGCGTGAGATTTTTATCAGGTTTGTTTTGTATTTTCCGTTGCGTTTGTTACATATCATCATTAGCTATCCTCTGGCCACCACCACAACAACAATACTAGAACTTTGACCTGCCAGCTTAATCGAATGCAAATATGTTGATTTTTGTTGAACCAGGACAAGAGAGTCACATTAATTAGCGGGAAATTTTTTTGAGAGAGAGAGAGAGGTACAGAAGAAGAGAGTGAAGTCCAAGTCTACATTTATACACAGACAATAACACACAAATTACAAAGAATTTTACGAGTGTTTCAATTTCAGTCAATCAGAAGTAGTATATATGGTATGCATAGTTGTTGTATTTACATTTAAAAGTAAAATATATAGACAATATGCAGGTAACATCATCATCATCATGATCATGATGTAAAGACGCCCAATATAAAAGGCTCGTTTGTGAATGTTTGCAAAAATTGGTGGTGTAAGACAATCATGGGATTATGTGTGAACACATTGATGAACAATGAGTGAAGGTTTGCGCTCGTTATGTACAACACAACTTCTTCTTACTACTACAACTACAACAACACTCACAAATATGCTAATACATTTAAGAACAAATAATAATAACATGAACAAAATGGTCGCAAACCATGCTTAAAGTTGTTAAACGTATCTCGTATATGTCAAATATAACAACAAGATTTACAACAAAAGCCAAAATAACAGCAAAAACCAATTGTATTATTGTAAAATACATTATCATTTATATGTTTATTTTTATTATAAAGAGTTGGACAATCAACGAAAGAAAGGAAAGGATGTGTTTTATGTTATGTGAGAATTATCTAACTAGATCGATTCCGCAAATGTATGTAATTAGTAGTTATTATTATCAAGTATTAATTTGGCATATATGCAGCCTAATATGTACATCCATCCAATTTGTGCACAAAATATATTAAAAAAATAAAAGTATATGCATAATAATACGTACATATATTTTGGCTAAGGTTGTTAATAAAAACGGTTGTAAAATATCTAGGGCTACAATATATAAAAAAAATGTGAGCGTTTATGAATCCTTTTTTGAGTGTTTTAAGTAATATGCAATATACAGATGCGGAAAATGAAAGCAAGAACACAAACTTTTACAATAATAATAGCTCTAGTATACCTAATAATTGCAATTACAACATTTATAACAACAAATTAATGCAAAAGGCAAATTAAGACTTTTACACATTTGTACACAATACACACATAACGTAATACTATATACCTACGTATCTTTGTGTATAAATAGCCAACAATGGTTTTTTTGCATTTTTTTTGTGTCGTATTTAACGGTGGTCGAGGCCTTTTAACTAACTACGTAACTTCAACCTTGAATAAAAACCCATTTTATTTATTATTATGTATTGAAGGTTTCATTTACTCACATTTTGCAATGTTTACGTATTTATTGGCTATGCACTTGCTCATGCTCACTGTTCACACACTCACGTATTTAACAGCCGTAAGAAAAAAATTTTAAACTACGAAACGTATAAACAGTAATAATAGTTTTGATTTTTATGAAATCGTTCTTGGACTACAAACCAATTCAATTAGCAGTAAAAGTGCATTATGTCATGTGCAACCAGGTAAAACAACGCAATTCTTACATACCAACATCATCTTACATGCTTATGCTTACTCAACTTAAAGAAGAAGAAAAGGTTCAATTCAACAGAATCGTGAAAAAAAAGGAAAAACGGCACAAAGCATTAAATAAACAGATTAAAATGTTACAATTTTACACGTGTCAATTTTCAATCATAAAGAGAAGAAGAAAAAACCACATGTTTACGGTCGTCCTGTTGCAATTTCTTGAAAGAGTGCAATGAAATGCAATCATTGACGCATATTGAGGTAAACAACAAAAATAAATAAATAATGTTTGTTTAAAATATCACTTTTACCTCAGCTCAGGTTTAAAAAAACATGACGTTTGTATGTAAGTAGTATATTCCTGTTGTAATGAAGTAAAATTGATTCATTTCGTAGATACAAACATAAATAATAATATTTGCCAAGATGTAACTTTTAAGTTATCCCAATAAAAATAGGGATTATAGCACTTCTTGAGAGCACCACCATGTGCAATGAATGATATGCTAAAACACGTGCTTTTTTATAGTGTTTTGTAGGAATTTGGATGCGGTCATGGTTGATGGTAGTAATTTACAATTGTGAATATATAGGAATTCTGCACATTGCACAAATGTGGAAAAGGAAAGGCGTTGTACGATTACTCATAAATCCATCATAACAATAAAAATGATCAATTGATATTTGTTTTACTTTACATAAAAAATAAAATGCTTGTTTCTTTTAGCGGCAAAGCTTCAATTGAAGTATAATATACTTTATTCAAATCTCTTGCTTCTCACATAAAGCTGCTTTCCATTTTGTTGTTGCTGTAATTATCCAATACAGTAGATTTTTGTTAAAGGTCACTCATATAATAATAATGTTATGTATGTCATAATAATATTTCATCTCGATGATTGCTTGGTAGTATAAACCACCACGACGACGACGACGTGACATGACATGATAATATAATTGTGTTGTTGTGTAGTAGATTTGTTGTTCATGCTTTTAAATAAGCGCCGAGTGTTAACAGCGTTTCTTGTGCTGTTTCGTCTTAAGTTTTGCAGTGCAAGAGTAAACTATGAGTGGGTGGGTGGCTATATAATCATCATAAAATCCTTTTTTTCCCCCTCATAGATAATTTATGAAAACCATACCTACTTAAATGTTTTTTAAGCCATCTTCTTCCTTCACCCTCTTGCACATGTATCCATGTTCATATACATCATTCTTCTTCTTATTATTATTACTATTATTCTTATAGTACTCTACAGTAAGTAACTTAAGTAGGGAACCCAAGCAAAAGATTTTATTATTTTGGACTCACAAATGGGAGTTAATTATAGACTCGTTAAAGTCCATAATGTCTCACCTTGAGTTTTAAACATATACATACACTCAGATAAGCTTACTACAACCACCACCACCACCACCACCATGCACACATGATTATATTATTGCCTTGTTGCTATCATTTCCTCTCTCTCCCCAGCAGCAGTGCCAGTGCAACAAAATATATTATATTTTGTTAAACATGCCGTTGTTGTTGTTGCGTAGTAGTTGAACGCTTACCAAATATGCAACTTGGTTGAGATTTAGTCATAAACAAATCATGGTTTAAAAATTAAGCATAGTTTATAAGGTATTCATATAAAAAATATACTACTTTATTTTGCATACCTATGTCCATATATATATGGATATATATATGTTGCATGAAGTTTCAACACCTTCCACACTAACAGGAGCTAAAGGGTGTATTTACACAGAAAGGTATAAAATAGTTATTTGATATTAGTATACTTAAAATTGACATGGACCATAAATCTTGTGAAGCATCATTCCCTTCTTCCCCAATCCCTACACTAAAAATCTCTTCCTAGGAATATTTGTTTTGTTAAAAAAAAATTATTAGTGCGACTTTATTTCTTTCTATTCTTTGTTGTTGTGGTGGGAATGTAGCTATACACTATACACACGCGAGAAAAGTATTAAACCATGATTTACATTTACATTGAGAAAAAGCATGAATTTTCTTGTTTAGATTAATGCAACATTAATTACCAGTTTATAGCTTTTTTAAAATGTTTTATGATGACTGCTGCAAATATTTTGGTGACTCCTCTAATAATTAACTTGTTTGTAGTCACTACTAGACCCATCACTTGTATAATTAATATTTTATGCCTTTTAAATATAATTTTTTCACATAAAAATATGTATAGAGCTACTATATAGATATTTGTTATTCATGTTCCTAAGGAGATTGGTTTAAAACAAGTGTTGATAATAATTTGCACCATTAATGGGTACAGTGCGGTGGTACTAAACGTTGGACAAGGAAAAAACAAGAAGAGAGAGAGAGAGAGAGAGCAAAAAAATTATCTGTCTAAGATTGGTGAAGAGAAAAGTATGTATGTACAGATATGTGCGTTTAAAAAGAAAGCCCAAAGAGTATGTTTTTGAACGTGCTGTCAAACGACATCATGGAGTGATAGGGACACAGGGAGCACAATCAGCTAAACCAGCAGTCTAGCACTATTTCTTGTTCTGCTCTACCAAAAGATGTTCAAGTAATTTAATCATAACAACAATATAATATAATGTTGTTGTTATAATATATATATACATATATATATTCATAATACAAACAACCGTCGTCATCACCAACATGATAATCTGCTGACGTGTTTTTGTAAGGAATAAAAAAATACACGATGATGATCATCATCATTTTCATGATCATGATTAATAAGAAGAAACAAAAATAGAGTTGACTAATAATAATAGTAGTAATATGCAGTGCATGTACATATCTCTCTGAAAGCCAGTCAGAGATTCACACAGGAACAATAACACAAGTGCAACCGTCATCATCATAATCATGATCATCATCTTCAAAGAATTATAGGGCGATGTAAACAGTTTTATTAACGGGAGAGAGCCACCCTATTTGTGTTGTATCTTCGTCTCTATATCCTCTTGTAAAAAATAAATAAATTGTGAATAAATATATTTTTTAGAAATATTTTTACTATCACGCACATGCTTATTATTATTGTCAAGTGATACATACATATATGTATACATATACATTCATGCAGTTTACAATAATACAATTTTAGGCTCTCCTCTAAAAAAAATTTGTGAGAAACCAATGCACAACATTGAAAGTATTATGACTATACCTTTCTTTTTTGTTGAACAATAAGAGGAATGCCTACCTGTCTGTTTTTATTATTATGATCTGTTCATGCATGACTAGTATTATTATTATTATAAATTATGGCACGTAGTAGTCGTAGTAGTAGTAATAGTAAAAAAAAAGAAGTTTAAGTACGTACCAGTACTTTAAGTAAAATGACATTGTATTTTGTAGAAATATATTTTCGTGGATTGAAATGGCATTGGATTAGAGCACAGATAATAATAAAATGCTCTCGTAGATTGTGATTTGATTATTATTATATCCCCTTGTATCGTTCCACTTATTTTATATTCATTGGTACATTAGATATATGTGCACATGCCTACCTAAATATAGGTAGGCATATATTTTTATTATATGCGTGATACCATTCCTATTTTAGAAGAAATGCAATCATGACTGCAATGGAATAGAATATAAGACAAGATTCCGCACATCAAAAAAGTATGCGTCATCCTCTTCTTCAGAACAGACAAGGAACTTCACGTGCGTCGTTGTTGTAAATATATGGGAATTTGTTAGGAAAAATATATGGTCTGTCTGTGATTATCATATTATTATGTTTATATGCGCTTTAAATGCGCACATAATATTATTAATTCAATTCAGCAAAATGGAATTTTTCTCTCTAGTTTTTTTTTTGCACTATGGATTCTCATTAACTCACCCAGTCATTTTTATTTTAAACATGGCGTCACTGTCAAAGAAGTTTTATTACATTTGATTATCATATCAGTTTTTATATAAAAAAAACGCGTGTCTACAAAAATAAACTATACATAGTGTATGCATATGTGTATGTATATATATATCTAGATTTTGACAGGATTTAAGCTACGGTTATACGCTTGCAAATAAAATTGATTTTTATCCAGCCAAAAATAATGATCTGTAGGATGCATGGTCGTCGTCGTAGATTGGATATGTTTGATTATTTCACGTACACATACCATACCTAGTACCTAGTGCCTATCTCACTAAACTGTATATAGACCAGACCACAGAAAAGAGATGTAAATGTTTGATTGCTGACTATCAGACTAAAAGGCTAAGGATGCAGTCATTGCAGTCCTCCATTTATCTGTTGCCCTGCACGTGTCAAAGTTGAGCGAGTCAATGAAAATTTGTGACAATGCTTTCAGCTGAGAACAATAGAAGGCACATACAATGTAGTGGTTGTGGTTGGATTCAAACTGGTAAGATCAATCTAAGTGTGTCTACAGTCTACACACATGCATAGATGAAACTATACCGGATATATTTGCTTGACGTTGCATGGCCTCCCTTTCTATTTTGTTGATATGGATCATCATCTTAAACACATGAATCAATAAAGAAATACCTACACATCAAGAAATATTTGTTTTATGTAGTAGCCCTTCACCATTTATGATGTGTATTTATTCGGCATTTATTTTATCCGTTGTTGTATGTACACGTCCCTTGAATTATTTTTATGATTATTATTATTGCACACATGTTATCTTGAATATTGAAACCATAATTTTTGGTGAAACTATCCATTCCAGGATTCAAGAAATCTTTACTACTCACTCACGAACAATAATTAAAGCAATTCATTTCAAGTTGCAAATAAAAAATTTATGCTCACTGCTGCTGCTGCTGCATGTGCGGCATATTATGTACTACGTGACTGCCAAGACATCCTGATCTCAAAGTGTGTCATCTTGATTTCGGAATGCATCATCATCATTCGATCCTATCATGATAATCACTGTATCGCGTTAAATAATAACTATTTTGCATACCACTTGTTGGACTTGTCCGTCTTTACAAAGTTGTGTGATGTTAGTTTCATCATCCTCCTCCTCCTCCTCCTCCTCATATAATAATCATCAACTATGTTAGCTTTTAATTTACTATCTTCTGATTCTTCTGTGCCTGCCCTGTGCTGATGGATGATGTATTCGCAATGTGTGTAGTAGCTAGTAGGTAGGTATATACAATTCATTCAGTATGATTAGTTCCTATTGAGATTACCGCAATCCAAAGATGGCTGACAACATTTTGGTAGACCAGCAGACCAGATATCTCAACAATAACAACAACAGCAGCAGCACAATAATAAAAGAAATGTTGCCGTACTGCACGTTGTTGTACATGTACGTACTACGTACATTGTATTTGTGCAGTCGTCATGATGATGATGATGATTTTTATTATTATTATTATCATTATTATTATTATGACGATGATCTCTTCATGATTTAGTCCGTCTTGTCTATCGTAGTATAGTAGTTGAAGAAAAAACAAGACTGTGTAGTAGTAGTAGCAAGTAAGTAACTTACTACTAGTAAGAGAGTGATGATGGAAGTTGACCATCCTTGTTTATAATATGCAGAAAAGAAGAGGAGGCCAAGCCAGAGGCCTACACCTTATCATGTTTATATCTCCCTGAAAAAAACCTGCACAGAATCTCATTGATTTCGTTTAGAGAGTAATAATTATTGGACATTGTTGCCGTATTTTCTTTCTCTCTCTCTTTCATCTTCATCTCCTAAAGAAAATAGACAATACTTGCATACTTTTATTTGAAATACAAATACAGGCTTCCTTTCCTTCTATAGTATGCAGGTATGTTGGTATACTACATAATATATGCACTTACACGAGTACTCCTCTGTCTCTTATGCTCAACTTTTATTCGTTGACTGCACCTGACTTTTTAGCAATAAAATTTTAAAATGAAAGCTACCAATATTATAACTATTTAACACATTCTATGTCGTCATGTTTGATTCTCATCATATCATCATCATCATCCAGAGAAGACTACTATGTACACACAAACTACTATTTACTACTGCTGCTGCACAACAAAGGTGTGTACCTAATCGTAAATTTTTTTGTGTTGTGTATGCACTACAATAATAAGGCAATATATACATATACGTACCACAATCATTATAATATGCATGATCCTATATAGTATTGAATATTGGAATTCTTCTTCTTCTTTTGGCAGACATTTTACTTTGGTGAAACTACAGTAAGCTTTAGGACTCTCGTTTATTATCGCAATATCATAAGTAAAGTAGTATTAAAAGTTTTGTGATGATGATGACCTCCTTTCTTTCATGGTCTCTTCTCTCTATGTTGTGTATGTTGACGTGCAAACCAAACTACTCAAAAGACGACGACGAAGAAGAAGAAGACTACGGGAAAATCCTGATTTAAAGTATGGCATTATAGAATGTAAAGATGTTGTAGTTTCACTATAGCAGTGATGGTGGTTGTAGTAAGACGAGTAACACAAGGAAAGAGGACATATACTTGTACAGAAAGATTTTTTTGTCTGCATCATACACACACACACACTCAATCACATTTTACCTCATAAAACCTATTATCAGAACCGTATCCTTTTGTAATAAATATTATATTCTCATGTGTATGTGTGTGTGTGTGTGTATTTAGAAGAAAAAAGGACTCGACTGGTCAGTCATCATCATCATCACTACAATAATTTCACTGCTTACAATTTTCTTTCAAAGTAAAAGGATTTACACTAGAATTAACCAACAAAATCAGATTTTTTTTGTAAATACGAGAGAGAAGAGAGATGAGGGACGATTCTTTCTTTAAGTCATACATGAATGTTTATTATATATATGTTATGTAGGTATAAACACTTTAATCTTTTGGCTGTTTTGAATTTTTTTTCTTCTCAAGATCAGTTTAGCTGGCTTTTCTGTTTTAGAAGAAAAAATATGTATATCAGTTTGCTATATATACTACCATGCATACCCATGTTTAAAGCGAGATGATGATGATGATGATGATGATGAATATCATGAAATGATTACGAAGGCCATAGGATGACCAAAAACCAGATAAATACCTACGCACAAGGTGTTATTCATCTTCTATTTCAAAGTAAAAGGCAATACAATGGTCGGCGGAGATGCAGTTGCATTCCTTTTAATTGTTGTAGTGAGTGTGTGTTGCTATTTCACTACATGTATTTTTGTCTTTTTTTCTTCTCTCTTTCCATCTTTTTTTAAATACAACCGTTTAAAATGATGTTTTTTTCATAATAATGAATTTTTGCATCATAAATAATTGTATTAAAAAAATTGCTCTGTAAAATGCATGTTGGTATGTGTGGCTATATAAAAAATGTTTTGATCTCAAAGAGCCTTTTTTTTATCATTTTACCTTTTAGGATTTATTTATTGTGCACGAATTACTATACATATGCATGTTTGAGTTAAAATGTTAAGTCTTCTTCCCTCTCCTACTCTCCCTCCCTCTCTCTCTTCTCCCATATCCCGTCATGCATTTCTTCCTATTGTCGTTCTCCGCTATTATTTTTGTTCAGCACTATTGTGTTGGCACAAGGTTACTTTTTGAATTCTTTCGTCACAATTTATCTTGGGCTTGAAAAAGGAACAGAAAATCTCGAAGTGAATGTTATTTTTTTGTGCGATATGACGATCATTTTTTGACCATTTCTCACCTCTCTCGAGCTCTCTTGTGAATATTATTACCTGTCACCTGTGTAGGTACATACTTATGTATGTACATAATAGAAGAAACACAGTCATGCACTGTATTTTACTGAAATTCCCTGCTGCATAGTATCACATGGCGAATCTTTTAGGCATCTCGTATAATATTTTTCTTCTTCTTTTTTTGACCATTTTACCATTTGACCAACTAACAAAAAAAGTCTTCGAGTTGCATTATTTATTTATGTTTATGAATATTAGGAATACAATGCAGCTCAAGAATTTTAAAGAGCCAAGCCCATTTGTATGCAGCTAAGCCTCCACCATTTCGCCTTTCTGGCAAATTATTTATGTGAGCGCATCTTCTTGTTCTTCTCCTCATCATCATCGTATACAAAATCATCTTTTGCATACTGCGATGCAACAGGTAAACGAGAAAAGGCATTGATTTTTTTCTGTGCTTGGTGGTGGTGTGGTAGTGTGGTGTGTGTTGTTGTGATGGTTTCTTGAGTATAAAGTATTAAACATGCACTTATTATTATTATTATATTTTGTATTGTTGTGAGGGAATAAAGAAATTGAGTATATAATATGATGGGTAAAAAAGCTTACGTGTGTAACACGTTATACATGTTAACAAATCATTTAACCCATTATAATAATTCTTTTAAAAACCAGTGGAATTCACTGTGTGGTCATTTAGGTGATTTGTTTTCTCTCTCTCTCGGGATTCAATAAAATATTAATAATTTATTCATAGTTGTGTATGATTTTTATTAAAAAACTCAAAAAAATCAATCTCTCTAATTTTCTTACAAAAAAAATTACTTGATTTTTTAATAATCGAGTTTTAGTGGCTAAAAAATTAAATGTTTCATAAAAGACATATTGTCATTGATGTACATCATCAAGTAGGATATTGACGTTTCTCGTTAAAAATAATGTCTTTTGCAACTTTGTTTCTTTTCTAAAACGCACAAAATCTGTCGACAAATAAAGTAATTTTCAAAATATTCTGTACAAAAAGCTTAAGTCTAAAAGTGAATCCCTGTAGATTTATACAGCGCCGCCGTAAGTAAAAGCAGTTATTTAGTGAATACACAGGGATGTATCAGTCTAGTAATCAGAATAACAAAAAATAATAATCATGGTAAACTTTTGACAGGGTTTGAAAAGGCCACTTGAATATCACAAAGTTTGCAAAAATGTTGATATGATTGCATTAAGCCAAGTGTGTGAATATCTTTTCTTTTTTTTGGCTAACTTGATTCGGAATCTCATCGGCTCTCTCGTTTCGTCTTCGACACTGTTGTAGCTGTGCTGCCTTTTTCTACGTGCTGTCCACTTTTCTACATCATCTTCTTGCCCTTTTTTACAACTTTTTTTCTTCTCTTTTCAAAAGTGAGAAGTTGGAATTTCTAGTTTGATGTCATGAATTGTGTACTCGTCAAGCGTGTTTTGACATCCAACGTGAAATATCATTGTTCTCACAAAATGTGTTGAAGAAAAATATTTAAACGAAGGAATGTAGCTTTTTATTAATTCCTTGACTTATGTCTACAGAGGACAGAGAGTAGGGAATTATATGACAAAAAAATAGGTACATAAATTCTGATGGTGTGATGGTATATGCATAAGCTAGAAAAGAAAGCGAGATGCAATAATAATGTAACAGAGACTGGACGAGTTTTTAACATAAAAAATCGCTGGTTTCAAATTCAGACGCAGACTAGCAAAAAAATCCTTTCATTCTTCGTAGTTTTATATCATGTAGCATTATATATTAGTCATTTACACACGTTTTTGATGCTGTTATTGTGACTAATAAAAATAAATAAAAGTTTTCAAATAAAATCTTTGAACGTGCTCGAATTATAAGCTTACTACTTATCATAATGCATTTATTATCAATACTCACCATATTATTATGACAAAACAGTTTAGTTTAGATATACACATGAAATTATGAGATATGATAAATATGATGCTTGATGGCATGATAACCAGAGCAGAAAAGAAAGAGGGATAAAGCTCACATTTAATTTAAAAAAATGTAGCAAAATGTACTGATATATTAACCGAGATTGAATCTCCAGACAAAACCTGGAAACATACTTATCTACATAAAGCATACAGTAGAAGTATCAAATATTCTGCCGCTCATATAAAAAGTAAACAAGTAAAAGTATTAGTTAAAACTAGAAAATATCATAAATTTTCATAAGCAGATACTTAATTTCTTACGAGGAAGGACGCTTAAATGTCACGACAATGTTACAGTTATTATTTATTACCATACCGAAATTGTTTTGATAATGATCATGATAATAGTAGCTACGGCAATGACTATGACACATCTTTACAGAACTCTAACCCCGAGAGCTAAAAAATTGCATTTTCTCTGCCTCAATGGTGCAGAAGCTCAGGAAGAAATTTAAGACGCAACGTAAAATGGCTTTGCTTAAATGACGTACTTGTAAATGCGGTTAAAATTTATTTGGCTATAAAATAACACTTTCTCTGTTTGTTGGTAGCAGTAGCAAATATACAAAAAAATGAACTAGCCTTTTTAGAGTTTGAAATATGCATTCATAAAAAAATTGGTAAATGTAGGTAAATAACATGTGTACATACTACATATATGCGGGAAAACATTATACACCTTCAACCTTAATGCGACATGACTTGACACAATAATGGTAAAACAAAAAAAAAAGTCTTTGTTGACGC
>JAHZNC010003659.1:0-13157 GCA_027744095.1 Zhuqinia jingwanae | reverse complement strand
TAAATGGAGATCCTTCAGCATTCCACGCTTTTTTCATGACATCTTCCATTTTCTGAAAACAAATATACAAAGTTATTTAAACAATAAACAACTACACATACATATGTACAAAGTTGATGCAAACTTTTGTTTGGATAAGGAAACAAACAAACAGTTTTTTTTTAATCGCGTGCGTACCATCTCCTCACTGGTCGGAAGTCCCCTCAATTTCTGCTCCTGATTCCACACCAGCTCTTGAATTTTAGCTTGTTCCTCATCCTGCAATTCATCCATTGGCCGTACAGCGTCAATTTTTGTACGATCCAGTATTTCTTCCCCTTCAAAAAGGTGATCCCACCACATTTCCCTCACCTTCTGTAAACTTAGAAATACAGCTTCTCCAGGATGTAGACTCCAGTACGATTCATCCTTTACAATGGGATGAGGTAAATGCCAGTCGGTAACTACTTCATTTTCTGTGCCAGTCCCAGTAGCAACTCGTATTCTTTTCATATGGATTTCCACCTTCACATTCTTCTTTGTCTTGATTTCTTTCCCAACTGCAATGTGAACATCTAGCTCCTTGATGGATTGTGACCACGAATACTTGTCTGTTTTTCTCCCGTTGTAACTGTCTGAAAGTGTAACTGGCTTTGGCTTACTGTCCAGCTTTTTCATTTCTTTCTTATTCTCCGAGGATTTAGTCGCCGGTGAGGTGGAAGACTTGGCGGGTTGCTCATTCTCCGGTTTTGTACTTTGACACATTTGTTGATGCGCTTCATGAGGCAAAGTCTGCACTTCAATATCACTGCCCACTTCGAGTTTAGCACCAACATCGTTGTTATCATCCACATTATCTCGAAGTGGTGGCGGTACAGTCTTCTGTTTGGTTTCCTGCCATTTCTTGAACTTTGAAATGATAAGCTTGGCAGCTATACCCGGGGGAAATCCAATACGACCTCCTTCAGGGGGAGAAACCACAAAAAAGTCAGTTCTGAAACAAAAATAATCAAAATATATACACAAAATTTGGCAAGGTTCGCCATCTGATATATATTCAGTCCTAATTTTTACCTTCGAGCCAGAAAACTGAAAAATTCATCCACAAACACTTCAATGTTTCCAGTATTCTGAAGCGCTGCTTCAAATGCTCGGTCGTTCTCGTAATTACCCATTGTGTTACATATACTTCACAAACTTTTCAAAAAAATTGCATCTAAATATATTTTCACGATTACGCCTGTGGCAAATGAACCTCCACCAGCAATTAGTGTTATAAATAGATTATTAACATGAACAACAAACAATTCTCTCTCGGGCAAAAATTAAAACTCAGAGTAATCAATCACAACACAATCAATCACATCATTGTGTGAAATTGTGAAATCCCCAGCATGAGTTTTTGTTTAGGTCTTTTGTTGCAGAGCGGCAATGAAGGCAGATACTTTTGTATTTTTGCTTGGTATTTGGTTACATGGTATCTCAACGTCTTGTCTGCATTGAAATGCATGAAAGCGCGAGCCATCAGAAAACCAGATGGTCGGTTCATGCATCCCCATCCTTGAGACTGTACAGGTGACGGATGTTATTGTTTTTGTGGTTCATATAACTGCATATACTGTGATTCTTTGTTACTAGTTAATATACTGGGAAATTGTGAACATTAACCGTTAAGTTGTGGAAAAAAATATTTTTAAAGTTTACTTTTTTTAAATGCTGTGGTAGTCGTGTATCTAATTAAGTGGCAAGTACATAAGCATGGAAGTCAATCCGGAGATAAATGAAATTGTGGACTTGGTCCACTCCCTTGTCCTTCAAAGCAGGTATGTTGTCAATGTCAATTTCAAAGATGATTTTTTTCTTCTTCAAATTGTGACAATAACCTTCTTTTAAACATGTGTAATTTTTTTCTATAGACCTCCTCTTTCGTCTTCGTCTGTTGGCTTTGATGACCCTTTTTCCTCTGTATCGACCCCATCCAAAATAAAAATTAAGTCGGTGCCAAACTCTCCTTGCAGCAATGTTTCCCGCACACAATCGTTACCTGTTCGAAAAAAGGTTCAAATCAAGTCCGCACCTTTAAAGCCTCCAGACATAGGAAATTCCTCGTTATTCCCTTCAATGGAGGAAAGCGTATTGTTAGATGCTCCCTCTTCTACCTCCTCTCCCGTCGGTAGACGAATATCTTTAAAAAGCTGCGTTGATGAAAGTAATAGTAATAGTTTTGCAATTAGTAGTAGTGAAAGTATCTTCTCGTCATCAGCTAGGGATCAAAAAATGAAAACTCTCGAGGCCAAATTAACGGAGCCACTTTTAAAACAGCAATCTACAGACGAAAGCGGTACTTCTTCACTGGTAACACATCGCCGGACGTCCCTAAATTTGAACGAGCTTCCCACAACACCTTCGAGGAAAACTCCACGTTCGGCCAAATTGTTTTCTGAGCTGCGCGCAGACCGAAGGCAGCATTTAGATGACCTTGCGGAAAAATACGCAAAATCGATAGATTCCAACCAATGTAGAAATATTTTAGATGAGTTGGAATTTCTTTTCCAACTTTTTAACACGTCAACGACAATGTCCAGTAGTAGTAGCGTTGCTAAAGTTCAAAATAATAACAATAATTCAACGAATTCAATACCTCTTCTATGTAGCGCTGCTGAGCAAGCCTATTTTGTAATTAAAGTTGTGATTAACCAGTTAGAGAAGCTGTTTGTATCGATACCTCCTATAGTACTGCAGTTAATTATAGATAATTATCCCCATAAAATACCCAAACCAGTTAGGAAACACATTGAAGATTGGATTGTAAGGGAAAAGGAGTATATACTAAAAAGGTCGTCGGTCTCCGCAATGACCAATATGAATGAAAATATCCCAGTAGACTTGGGGAAAACAGTAACATTTCAAAGTGAAAAGGATGGAAGGGCCAATTTTCTTCATCAAACAGATTTTCACGCATTTTGTAAACAGCGTGATTTATTTTATTCAATAAGGGAAAGTTGGACTAGCGCAGGTAGTAATACCGGAAGTAGTGGTTCCTCCGGGGGCAATGGAATGATAACAGATAGAAGCAAAGCCAGAATGAGTTTTCCACCTCCTGCACCCTCCTCCTCAGGTACTTCAGGAGGAGGTTCATCATTATCAAATTCAGCCAGATTTGTAGATCCTTTACCTTTCAAAGTGCAGTCCCTATTTCAAATGAATAGAAATCCTACAAATTTATTTCACATGGCCAGTCTTTTCGTATCGCATTATCTACTGGAAGTGAGGGCACAAGAAGTGGGAGGAGTGCCGAAAGATGATACTATGAAGGAATTTTTTCAAAGTAATCCTACCAAGCTCCTACAGTTGAACAGCCGATTTTCAATGAATTCAATTGCGGAAACATTGGAAGAGAGCGGGTCTAATTTTGACTTCCAAAAGCAATTTTTGTTGGTCAGCTCGCCAAAGTTTGTTCAGCATGTCGTGGACAGACTGGTGGTTGAAATTACAAAGGTGAATTTAATTTCTAAATTACAAATATGAATAAAAAGTAATTTATTCTTACGAAAAAAAATCGAACTAATTTACTACAGTTGGAAATTTCGATGGACTCAGTTGACCTCACCACCACCAATCCCACCCACATATGTCGTACCGTAAAGGACTCTGTTTATCTTGCAAGATTACTTGGATTTGCACACTTTCTCCCATACCTGCCGGACGAAACAAAACAACACAATAGCAACAACATTCCAATAAATAGTATTGAAAAAGAATCAGTACTTCAGGAACAAGTGCAATTGAGAAATTATCATATTCCCCCTATTGACCTGAAAGATCTTCTTGAGAAGGCACGTCAATCTGGGAGACTGACAACAACCTGTCCGTGGATAATTGAGTACCTTTTGCAATGTGATCCGGTTACTTTACTTCTTCCTTCGTACCAGTCCGTTCTAATGAAGCTCCTTTCATTGTATAAAAACGTACTGGCTGAGAGCGTGACTGGAGAAATGGACACCACTATGGCATTGTCGAATCGAAACTTTCTCCGTTTTCATTTAGGCACACTGTTCTCCTCAAAAAATTTCCCGGACTCAGTTTTTTCACTTTTAAAATGTGAGGGGCTGACGGGTAGTAGAACAGAGCTGAATGATGCAATTGTGGGCCAGGGAGGACTAGTTGATTTGCTGGAGGAGGCAGCTCGTTCTCTTATGGATTTTTTCTTTGAGGACACATTCAATCGATTTAAGAGGATTCTGAGTTGGGGAAAGTTAGAAGTTTCCCATCCAGCAATTACTGGTAATTAAAAAAGAATGTACATAATTTTTTTTAAATGGCTGGGAATATCAGTTTAAAAAAGGTTTAAACTTTTATTTATTCAATTTCAGGTGAATTCCGGCACATTAGACCCATCCCTGCGTCCAATTCTTCATCATTCAGTGCTAATAAATCAGCAGTGACCACACTGTCAAAAGAGAAAGTTCTTCAGTCCCAACTAGAAGCCACATTTTTTGAACTGTACCCACCTCCTGTAAAACGGAGCGTTGATTTTATTGCTGAACGAATGGCTGCAAACTTTGTGACAATTGCCAAAGTACAACTTTTCCCCAACATTAGAACCGCTTTGCAAAATCAAGGAATTTTTGGGGTAAGAGCTGCGGAGAAATGTAGAATGAGAATTGGAGAGGAAATGAACAAGTACATTACTGAGAAAAGTTGCCTTGCAGTAAAGCTGTTTTTGGAACAGAGTGTAACAGTTGGGGTTTTAGGTCTCTGTCAGAAAATTGCTATACGAAAAGCTCGGGAAACTGGAACAGAATGGATAAAGAATTATATTAATGCGGGTAAAGCCACAAAATTTTAATATTTACACTGTGTATTTAAATTGTTTCCTTCAACCCTGTACGAATAACTATCCAAATTTCATTTTTCCAGCAATGTTTCCAGAAATTATTTTTGATGGAGAAAGTAAGGGTGGTTCCATCTCTTTGTCGCAATCTTCTTCTGCTCTAGCAGCTAAACCTGAAGATCCTCCATTTGAAATGCTCATCCTTATTCATCGAACTCTTCGTAAACTCAACTCCCTACAAAAAATAGACCCTCAGCTGGTCGATAAAGTCTTATCTTGCCAAACCCTCTCCAAAGCGCCGTGGGCATTTATCCCCCTTATCGACTGGGGTCTCTCCCTCATCACATTCCAGCCTCAGATCCTGAATCCAATTCGCACAAAACAACTTGTCGCCCACTGGAAAAATCTGTGGAATCCTTTAGCATCCAAGAAATTCCTAAATCCAAGAAATTTAATGCTCATAGGAAAATCAATTAATTCTCGGGATAGTTGGATCAAATTGGGTAGCGTCACTCAACTTTTAATTACAGAAGGGCTTATGAGAGTAGAAGATTTAGAAGAACAGTGCATGCAGTTGTTGCATGAAGATTGGCCTGATCAGGTGCACAAGCGAATTTCCGAGTTTTTGACTATTGTTTTGGAATCATTTCATGAAAGATCAGAGTATCATGGTAGTAGTGAAAGTGCACAAGTGCTAGATTGGGTGGCTTGGCTGTGTTCCGGTCAACCGGATCAAGACTGAACAAAAATGAATGCTAATTTAATAATAATAACTAAACAAAACTTTAGAACGTAGTGTACTTTAAAAAGTGATTAAAATTTTTGATTTGCAACGGATTGCAAGTAAAAGAATTATATTATAGTTAGTTTTGCATGTTGAGCTTTTAGTTGAATTTAGAGTTTATTATAAAAATAGACAATTACCTAAGAACAAATAAAAATATTTACAGTAATTGCGATGTTTAAAAATGCATAATAAATGGACATTTTAACACATATATATGCAGTCTAATATTTCATTTTCCTTTATAAAGAAGGATAACTTTTATTAATTTTTTTCTTCGTCTTTCTCATTTTTCGGAATGGAGGTTATTTATTATTATATAAATTATTAATTTTTTTACGAAGGAGTTTCCTTTTGAATATGGGTATTATTATTCATTTTTTCATACTTGAATGCTTCATTTAGACGTATAAATCTACTCATTCTGTTTCGATTCTATTGACTTGCATCATAATATTAATTTTAATCGTATCGACGGGTCCATCAATTCGATCTCATTTCCGTTTTCCGCGTTTAAGGTGAACTGAACTGAACTGGTTTTTGAACTGAACATTTTCCGAGCATTACTTCTAACCGTCAACATTTCCAATAATAAGTTACCTATAATTCAATATTATTATTATTCATCACTTTCTTTTGTGAAATAAAGTTCCAACAATTGGCATCCTGTCGTTTGTTGTTTGTTTTGGATAAACTGTTTAAATCTATTTGAAAGTCGTTTCATATCTCATTAAACAAACAAACTTACAATAAATGACTGAATGCAAAGTAACATATATATATATTTAAAGTTGGATATCATCATAAATTAAGTGCATCTTCTTTATCTTAATATATATATAACAATCATCATAATTATATTACATGTTGATATAATACACAGAATATAGAAATAATTAGTAAAAGCTTGCTACAAAACGGATATTTTGCCATATATATGTAATATAACTTGCTTTTAAAAGCCGTCCAGTTATACAATGATATTATTTGTATTCGGAAGAAATATTAATTAATTACATTATTATGTATTAAGTTTAGTATTAGCACGTTGAAGTGTTGTTTGCCCACATTTTCGAACCAAGTTGCATTTGCGTTGGTGGCTGGGGTGCAGGTTGGCGTTTGATCGAATGAGCTGAAATGAAATCTTCAGATAAAAACTACAATCCCCAAAAAACAAACATTATTTTATTGAGAATAGGATTATACTACTTACCATTTTTACTGGGGTAGGTTTTCACAATTCCCATAAATACTCCAGGAGCTGGAAGGTCTTCCAATGCAGGAAACAAGTGACCAAACCTAGATTCCAGGTCTACTACCCCTGTGCACCGATAAATTTTTTTTTTGGAAATCGTTAAAAATAAATTTTGGGGGTAACATGCTACTTACAATGGCGTTCTTATATATTATTACCTGTGTAAATTGATGGTGACGACGACCCCGACCCAGAACTGGCCGATGTGATCGATGTTGCGGAATTGACACTTCTCATTGAGGAATTTCTAGTTGGAGGGGGAGGTGGTGGTCCGCCTGTCGGAACGGGTGGCAGAGGACCCATCGATCCATTTACCCGTAGTTGTGGTGGTGTTGGCGCCGGACTAACCCTATGACGGGGTGGTGGAGGAGCCGATGATGGAGGTGGTGGAGGAGGCACACTTGGTGGTGCCTTATTGGGAGGTGGAGGAGGTCTTGCTGAAGGCGGTCTCAAGGGTGACATTCTTACACGCGTTATTCCATTCTGAAGAAAAGAAATTAAAAATGGGTTATTGGAATGGTTTTCTAAAGAAATCATGTCCAAAACATGCAATAAATGTGCCATTGACTTACAGCGATCATTCTTGGCGGTGGGGGTGGTTGACCAGCAGCATTCATTGCCGCAAACTCTCTACCAGCAGATCTTCCCATTGTTCTGTATTCAATACTGGCCGAGTTTGGGGTGCCGGGCGATGCCGTCCGTGGCATTCGCATACTTTGGGCTCTATTTACACTACTGCCACCTGCGGATGGTGGCGTTGAAGGGATTTGTTGTTGTGGATCACCACTCCCTGAGTCGACCACATCCCCAGCCGGGAGTGGAGGCGGTGGTGGAATGTACAGACTAGGCAACTTGGGAGGAGGGTTGGGTTTCGTGCTCTTAATGCCCCCATTAATTCCAGGGGGCTTGGGAGCTACTGAGGGTTTCCCGTAGTTAATTGGCTTGCGTTCCGTGACCACCACTTGTTCATGGGCTTGACCCGACTGCAATTTGAAAAGCAAACATGCATATTATAACAACCTGAGTACAAGTTATTCGATATGAAATTGAACCATTTGAACTTACACTTGACAACGAAGGCTTCAAATTGGATGGAGGGGGAGGGGGCGGTGCCGGTTTGTTTGATAACGACATGTGTATACTCGCTGGACTACTACTTCCACTGACGTTTAACGAATGGGTGCTATTACTGTTATACGACGAGTTAATACTATACGATTCTTGTTGTTGATGATGATGATGATGAATATTATGATTGCTATTATTCTGATGTGACTCCTGATGCTGTTGTCTTTCAGTCGTTCGATTTAAAGATGACGAAGAGTTGGAAAATGCTTTTCCTCTATTTCCTGAGCTTCCCACAGGTTTCAGTTTTGGCATGCCACCAGCAAACAAATCACCTAAACCCAGTGGTCCACCGGGAACAGGAGGTCTTGATGCTCCTCCCCCGAAACCACCACCACCACTTGAGTTACCCCCACCTGGAGGAGACCTTCCATTATTTTTGTTTGCTGCAAAATTAAATTTTAAAACATTATTTCAAAGCCACTGTAATTAGATTCATCCCCTTTAACAATCATATCGCATAATAAATCTTCAAAAACTGGTTTTTAATATAATCTTCCAAATTCATTTTAAAGTATACCTTCACTTCCACTACTTACACTAGATCTAACCGACCTATTGTCTAAATCATACTCATACCATTCTATTTCCTCCTCAGTGTAATACCTAAAACTAATTAGTTTAACGCTGCCCATGTCACTTTTTGTAAAAATAAATACGTATCTAGAGATTTTTACTCAGAAATACATATATTTAGTTATTTCCATGTTTTTCTGTTTAACTTTTCTAGTAACATTGATCTCATGATCATCACTAAAATCAAAATCAATGCTACAATAACAAATAAAAAACGCTTGATTCCTCCAAAATTCAATGGCGCTACCATGCATATATATCTGCATTTTTGCTCTGTGTCTCGCCTGAAAAAAATCTACATGCACCTATCTCAATACCTAGACTGTTCAGAACATCTGTACTGTGCGCTTTCAGATTTCAAAGCGTATGATAATAGCAATTTAAGCCATTTCGTAGCAACTTTTTAGTTTTGTTCCAAAGAGGTGGATTCTCCTAGTCAAAAAACTAGGCCAGTCATCGTCGTTGTGTGTTTTTGCATAAATATGCTACACACATGAGATTGAGAACATTCATTCAATGCGTGCAGAAGTTCAAAAGAATTAAAAACGCTGTTCTGAAACAAAACAAGCAAAGTCATCAATCACTTCTGCTGGTGTTGCTTTTGCACACACAAGTGGCCAAAAGGAGTATGTATATATCTTAACATTGTAGCCTTGAAAAGGATATCGCATTTTGAAAAAGCATTGGATCTTGGATAATTTCCAACAAAGCCTATAATATATAATATACACATTTTACCTACAAATATAAACACACATTTTTAATTTATGCACATCTTTTGTTATGCTTAAAGCTAATATTATTAAAAGAATTTCTTTAACTTTTTTAAACGTAGTCATAAAAAGTTCAAGTGACCATGATATGGGTGGCAAAACAACTGCATGAGTGATTCTAGTAGTAGTAGCGTTAACCTTTTTGCTAATAATGTCATAAAGCGTTTAATCTTGGAAGTATTTACGTAGATTTTTTTTTGTACTTTTTTGTGTCAATTATGACGCATGATATTTTTGTTTTGTGTTTGTTATCTTACACTTACCGCCACTGACAAGCGGTGAGCTCCTATCATTTACTACAGCAGCCTTCTTTAACTTGGCCCCTTGACGAATTGATTGCAACAGTAAATTTCTCCCGTTTGGATCGGATGCTCCACCTCCACCTACTGGCGACTTTAGTTCAAATGCAGGAGGTGCCGGAGGAGGCGGCGGTCCTGGAGGTGGTGGAGGAATCGGCATTTTTGTTGTTTTATCACAGTAAGTAGTAGATTGCACGCACAAATATAATAATAACAATATAAAAAATTAAAACACTTTCAGTTTCACATCAAGACAATTCAGTCAAGGGGGACAATAGGCACGCGACTGATATGATTTTTCCTTTCCACTTCCACTTTAATTTTGGATCATCATCAGGAACGGGAAGGTAGATTTTAACAGGTGGGTGTTGACGAAGGTAATATTATAAAAACTATATAAATATTTATTGCTGATGACCGCAAATCTAAGCAGTGATTATAATTAAAATTGTTAGAATCATTTGATACAATGTTTTTTGGTTCATTTCCGTGTTTTGCACTGCTTGATTTCATTGTTACTACTGCAGAAACGAACACTATATGTTAGACTAAAAATTATACTCTAGAATTTTGAAGCTAGAATTAGTTACATTAAATAATATTTTTTTATAAACATAACGTGCAATTCTGATTGATAATAAATGTCAAAAATAAAGAACATATTGACAAGCTTTAAGTAAACTCAAAATTATTATTATTTTTTTAAAATAAAAATATCTTTTTTTCTCGACTATTCATTCTTCAAGAAGCAAAAAAAACAATTAACAATAATTATATTTTTACACTTTAGCACTATAATAATTTAAATCACATTTTTCCAGTTTCGGTTTTTCATTCAGAAAGCATTCAATTAGAAACGAACACTATATGTTAGACTAAAAATTATACTCTAGAATTTTGAAGCTAGAATTAGTTACATTAAATAATATTTTTTTATAAACATAACGTGCAATTCTGATTGATATTAAATGTCACAAATAAAGAACATATTGACAAGCTTTAAGTAAACTCAAAATTATTTTTTTTTAAATAAAAATATCTTTTTTTCTCGACTATTCATTCTTCAAGAAGCAAAAAAACAATTAACAATAATTATATTTTTACACTTTAGCACTATAATAATTTAAATCACATTTTTCCAGTTTCGGTTTTTCATTCAGAAAGCATTCAATTCTTCTTGTCGCGAAAACGGAAACATGTTTATTACACAAAAGTCAATATATTATGCTGGTTAAGCATTAGCCTCAGGAGGTGTAATAATTAATAATTATATTTTGTATTATAATCTCTTCTATACATCCTTTTAATCCTGCTTCGCTAAAGAATTTAATGGCGGATCCAGCCACAACAAAAGGACATGTGTGCTGTAAAGAACAAAAAATAAACAAAAAATATATATAAAGCGACAGAATTTAATTAATATTAATATTTTATATTTAAAGTAAAAATTTAGCTTTCACGACAAGCAGCTATAATAACAGAGATCACGAACTTCATGTTAGCTCTGAATTTCGCTATTTATTTATACCTAATTAATTTGATAAAGAAATTTTGATGATGGAAAAGCTTTGCTCTATCTACATATTATAGCTTGTGAAATATACCTTTATTGACCTATTTTTAAATGGCACACTGATTTATGGGAATAGTTACCACAAAAACAAATTGTCCAAGTATCATTACTTAATTTTACTTTCTTGGAAAAATCCATACACGTTTTTATGGAACTGTTCCATTGGAATTGGAACTCAACCTATTTACTTTTTCCTCTTCAAACAAGTTTACTTGTAATGCTTCCCAAAATCCCAAATGAAAGTAATTTTTCCTGACAAGGCGGTGAGTAGGATGATAACGACTTGAAGAAAAATGATTACAAATGAAGAATAAGTGGGTATTGACAAAATGACAAGAAAAGAAGTTCTGATGGTATCTAACTAGAAGACCTTTTGTTTTTATGGCTTCTTTTTCCTTCTAAACATAAAGTAACTCAACAAAGACGTCATGCATTCATGCGTTACATCAAACGATCGAAACCGTATGGAAGCAAATTTCATGAAAAATGTAGACATTGTTTGTACTGTGATGTGGTTAGATTATGACCAGTGTAATATTTTGAAAAAAACAAGAAAACTAAAGAAAGTAGGATGAAAACCACTCGTGAAAGCCCATGTGCGGATGAAAATACAATTCTACGACATGTGTTGTACATGCCTAACATGTACATATATAGAGAGTTGCGATGTCGGTACTGATACATAAATTACGGATGATAATGGTAAAATCACGAGTGGAGGGAAGGAAGGATGGATGCAATGGGGGAGGTCTCCGTAGCACAGATTTCACATATAAAACTTGTTCCGATTTTCATGGAAATCGTTGCAAAATGTGCTTAAATACTTGAATAAAAAGGAAGTATTAGCTAGTACCCACACACACACAGAATGACTTTCTTTGTTTCATGACAGTCAGTTTATTTATAGACTTTTTTTTGGAAAGAACAATGCCAAAAATGTACCCATAAAATTATCGTTTTTTATGGTTCCAGATCCGAAGAATATTAAGAATCCATACATCTGCTCAAACAAAGCTACAACCAAAACATTATCTTCAGTTCCAATTTCTAATCTTATCGCTTTATTTTTAACACGACACAAGTCGAAAAAAGTGAATATTTTTTATACTCTCAACTCTGCTCTCTGGCAGCTTGTAGTTTGATCCGGTATAATACTTTATGGGGTCGTGTTCCTCTTGGAAGCAGTCGTGTTAAAAAAAAGCAGAGATCCTTGTTTATATTGGTATGTATTTATAAATAAACGCTTATATTTGTACGTAGTTCTCATATTATTGTGTCAAATTATTATCTCTATTTATATTGGGAACCAGTACCGAGCGTTCGTGTAACTGGAACTCTCTATATAGCCATGTGTCATATTTGTCAAGAAATGTCAACTTGAAAACATATGTGTGTGGTGTATTATTATTAGTTCACAACTCTTATTTTTTATTTCGTTTCCTGTAACACATTCACACAGACATATACAAATGTAGTACATATCATCATGAACCATCATATTTCACCGGAAACAGAGACAAAAACTCATGATGATTCATATCAACTTCAAGACCTCCTCAGACGTTCACACTTCGGGAGGTGAATGCGTACCATAATAAGTTTTTTTTAACGACAACAAAATGTTATATTGTTGTATGAATTTTCCCGAGTCATTTCCACATGTGAAAAAATCTCAGCACTGCGCTTCCATAATTCATCACTATCATGCAAATAGACTTTTAAGCAGTAAGCAAAAATTCATTGAATTAAAACGATTGAAATTTTTTTTTAAACTACATATAAAGCATAAAGAAAGATTAAGAAAATATAACATGCTTATGCTTATACTACAATAATGCAAGTCACAGATATTTATTTAGTGCTGTATTAAACTAATAACAGATCTACTCTCTACAGTCAGTGACAATGCTAAATGATTCAAAATTCAAACAAGCCATAACGTAAAGCTGCACATGTAAT
>JAHZNC010003658.1:0-11551 GCA_027744095.1 Zhuqinia jingwanae | reverse complement strand
GTATATAATATATTTTTCATTTAATAAGCTATTTATACAAGAACTAGGTAAACAAGAAAGAAAAAGAAGGAGAGAGAGAGAGAGAGTGGAGCTATAAAAGAGGATACTTTTTGACTTTATGAAAAAGTGCAATTTTATTACAGATTACAACGTTCCAATGTCATTTTCCCACTTTTTCCCCTCTCTCTCGGTATAACATGATGATGGGTTCAGGCGTCGTCGTTGTCGTCGTCTACTTAATACATACATACTTATTATTTATATTGGAAAATATTACTGTGGAAAGGAAAACGAGCACTTTTCCCCTCTTTTTCTTTTATGATGACCACTTGATGGTCCGGAAAAGAAAAATGAATATTATTATTATTAATATTATTTTATAGGTACATGACTTTTTTTGGAAATGAGGAACAGAAAAGGAAAGCATAATATTCGATAGTTGGGAAAGTTTTCTTTATAAACTTTCACTTTGGCTGCTACTTATTGTAGGAGAAAAGCTAGTAGCATTTTGTGAGTGTATGTGTCAACATGATAGTAGTGCAAGATGAGAAATGTTTATTCATCTTCTTAAAATATGCTACTAGAATGAGAATCATTATGATAATGATGATGGGAAAAGAGTAGGAGGAGTATTTTGGGGATTGAAATGATTTTTTTGTCCGTTTGCATCTGCGTCTCGCAAAATACTTAAATTCCCAACAAACCAACAACATCAACAACATCGATCTCCTAAGTATTTTTAGAAGCAGCAGCCAAAAAAACCCAGTATAAATATTATTTTCTATTCACAAATGACAGTATTTACTGTACATACCTATAAAGTATTTTTATTAGTATGGCTTGATGGGGAATGAACCAAAGTTATTCATGTTGTGATTCCAGATATTCACTTAAGCTGAATCTTGCAAATAATGAAATATTGGGTTTGCATATCTCTTTTTTCAATGTTTGCAAATCCATTTTTAATCCCGATTGATAGACTGGGAGTGACTTTCATCCAACGCAAGATTTTATTTATTATTCAAAAAAATAAATCCGAAATGAACATACCTATATACCAGTTTACAATGCTCAAGGAAGACGAAAACATAAAAACTTTATTTTATCTGTGAATAGTTTTCTAGCCAAAATTTTCATCATTATTTCTTTCAAAATGCACCAACATATTTTTTTTGTTCTTTGATGAAAAATGCATCCTTTTCGAAAAAATTTTTTCTTGCTTGATGAAAGTCAAAATTAAATTCCCAAATGACTACATTTGTTTGTTTTTTGCTTGGTTTGTAAATACTATTTTCCAGGAAGCTACCTAAAACCTTGATATTGAAAGATATAACGCCTACTGTAAAATTTTATTTGGACATATGTATGACCAATAGTAACGGTACAAATTAGCCTTAAACAACAAAAAGCAAATTGCAGGAATGGCCACAATAAACGTTTTATTTTCACATAAATATGAACATAAAAAAGAATCTTTATGAGCACTTATTATAATATGGCATCCAACCACAAGATTACAAGAAAATGTAGCTGATATTCCTCCAAAAAGCAGAGAAACATGAGCTTGTATACATGTTAGCTGATACATACAACATGCAAACCTCATTCATACATCTCAATAGCCAACAATCAGGATATATTTGTATCTAAAATTAAAATTAAATGCGTCACTAAAAGATACGATTGGCTATTAAGGTTTTATTTTTTATTTGATGCCTTTATCCACGACAAAAAGATATAAAATCTCGTCTCGAACATGAAGTCTATATGAAATCTAATTTATGAATTGTCCATGTACCCTAAAAATGTAAAATGTGCATTTTGTTATATTTTCCATGCATTTAATTCAATTCATAATTTTTAGTGAACATCTCCAAACAATCAAAAAACTTAAAACAAACTTTAGATACACAAAAACACAAAAAGTGAAGGCGGATAAAAATGATCTTTCCATTGTTTTTATTGTTGTGTATCATAATTTTTGTAATTGTGCTATTTATATAGATTGCACAAATGTCATCGTACCATTATTACATTTTACTGCACAATTTTTTACTGATGGATGATACAGTACTGCCCGACTGCACAATGTATGAGGATATGGAAAACGTTTGCGTTTGGAACTCGTAACGAATATATATCTGAACTCTGAACCCACTAACCATCATCTCTCTCTACAGAAAATGTATATGGACGCCATGTATGTAATTGTGATTGTTGGATAAGCTTTTGTGTTTGTTGTAAAACCATTCTCATAACTTAAGTGGCGAAAAATGTGACCACTTCCTAAATTTTATTCTCAAGTAGCCCAGTAAAAATAAAGTAGTCAAGTATGTTGTATGTATGCACAAGAAAAGTACGACATTATTATTAACCATGCATACCTACACGACACTACTACATCCGGACTTTTTAAACCACATAGAGACGTCTCTATTTACCATTTTCCACATAATATGCCGAGGGAAAAGTTGGCATTCATGTAGACGACTTTCCTTTCTCCATCCGTTATGTAAAGAGAAAGTACAGTGAAACACGGACAAGTGTGCTCTTGCTACTTGTGATATGATGATGGTGGTTGTCGTGGTGGTGGTGGTGGTAGCAGCACTGCACACTTTACTTGAGTTGTGCTATGCTGCTTGCGTGTAACTCTTCTAGCTTTTGATATGTATACGACACCATAAATTTTTCGGAAGCAGAAGCTTTTCAACAAGGTTATTCCTCGCTTCTCTTCTTACCCAAACCTATTGAAAAATTGTTACATTGTATACATATATTGCATATTACATTACTTTGCTTCAGTAGTAATGCTAGTTCTATATATAAATAAGTATGTACGTAAAGGTAATATGGCACAAAAGTATCAAAAAAACCTCGGTGATTTTTATCAGAATTTTCTTATCTCGGGGGTTCTCATTTCACAATTCATGTTGCTGATATAATTTTTTGTGTAACTACGAAGAAAAAAGGGAATTGAATTGAAATTTTCATTTTGTTCTTGCACATAATGTCCGGCTCGTTGTGAATAATAATTTACGAAAGTTCATGTAATCAATTAGAGTATAAGCATGTTCTTATTATTATTTTGAGCACTTTTTTCCTAAATATCTATGTAAACTCACACTAAACGATATAAGGAAGTAGCTCGGAAAATATCTTTTAGACATATTATTGTCATTGTCAGGCGATTTGGTTTTTTCTGATTCTTATACATTTTTTTTCAATCACTTGTGATAATACATTTACTTATTATTATTGTATTTGTAATCATTCAATTATTTGCAAAGATTCAAACATGCATGAAAAGTAAGACGCTTATATGTTTTATAAAAGACCTTCCACAGATTTTCCAGTTGAGTGCCACTCTCTGCCTAAGCACACAAACAAGAGGACTAAAGAATATGCCCAACAATTTAATCTCTTTTCTCATTCTATTTTGTCTACCTTGTACACTGATGCTAATACTCCCACAAAATGTGATTCTTCCGGACGTATTATTTTTTTATTCTGCTCCTTTTCATCTCATCCTAAAAAGAGGGGAAAAGGGTAACTATAGTTGGTGGCTGTATTTTTTGGGGCATGAGAAATATTTTGAGAGAGAGAGAACCGTATGAAAATGAACCGGAACAAAAAAAGACCCGGTCTAAAGGGAATAATACAAGAAAAGGGGTACCTTGAGACAGGTTTGTTTACTAACTCATCTTACAACTTTTTTCTTCCTTTTTTTAAAATCTTGAGCTGACTTGACTTTCACATTCAAGTCGCTGTATGTATTATCATAACATGATGTGCACGAGCGTGCTACGTGTCTCCCATGAGACATGATGAGATGCTAGTACACTGCTGGAGTTCTGAAAATACAGAAAAAAATGACGATGACAATAATGATAACAAGACAAGGAGACACACTCACACACATTTACAATTCATAGTGTTATTTGTACCCAGAAAAAAATTACAAAAGAAGGAAGATAATAAACTATAAAAATTCCGTTTTTTAATATTTATATTATGCAGCGACACGACACACGCCTCCTGCTGCAATTCTAAAACTTAAAAAAAGTTGCGTTGAAGAGGAAGTGGAGCAGTGTATTTAAGAAAAAAACAGTTTCATTTTAATTGAAAAGTCTTGTTAAACTTCCTTATGTACTTTTCGTTTTTCAAACAAGCATCCAGATACGCTTGCGAGTTTTGTGACACAGAAGAGTGAGTGAAAAGAGAGAGAATTTAAGAAAATAAAGATGGATGGGAAATGGGTGTTTGTGATGATGACGCCAGGAAAAGGGGAAGAGACAGGAAGGGAAATGCAGTTTCCTGTCGTTTCCCAAAGAAATGAGCTCATAAAGTGGCAATTTTTCAATTATGTGTCTTGTCGTCATCATCCAAGCAAATCAACAAGATAAGAGCGAGCAGAGAACTATGAGAAGAAGACAGACAAAAAAATGTGCGAATCATATAATAGGTGGGTTCAGAAATGCAGCAGCAGCAGCAGGTGTAGGCTGTATGGAATGGAATGAGATGAGGAAAAAGATAGTTTGAGTCAAGTCGGATCTCCGGATAATCCAGGGAAAATTTACCATGAAGTAATGATGAGGATATGATGCTGATAGCATATAATACATATTGTATAACTGTTCGCTTCACTGGTATGGTGGGAAAAGAAACAAGGCGTCAAGTCAAGCAACAAGAAAGATAGGAAACTTATGGGACGTGGCCCGCATTCTGATGATGATGATTACACCAAGACAAAAAAAAGGGTTACAACTTACAAGAGAACAGGAAAAAAGGTTTGCATGCAACATGCATGGTTTTCTTGTAAAAAATAAAAGATTTCTGGTATACATCTACTTTGGTATAATTTTTTTTTCTCCTTCTTCTGCTTCCAAGTCTTCTTGACAGCATTATTTCCCGCTGGGAATTGTCACATTTTTTTTTGCTGAGGATGAGGGTTTATCCTTTCTGCAGAAAGTATACCATGCAACCTACTACTATTTGCCATTTTTTATATCATTGTATTTTGCAACATCTCAAAAGAGAGAGAGAAAAAAAAATGACTGAACAGCTTCAAAAGGACAAAATAATTTTTCTCCTTGTGTGTAAATGAAGTTTTGTCAGAGTGAGCAAAACAAGAAGATAGGAAATGACTGGAAAGTAAATTGCCTGGAGAGGAATCAACATTTTTTTTCTCATGCCGAATGAATGAAGCTCTGTGCACTTGGGATTTTTCTTGATGAAAATGTGTGAAAGTACTAGGAGAGAAGAGTAGGAGGGGAAAAAAAGAATCGAGATTTTGTTTACTGGTTTTTTAAAGGGAAAAGAAGTAAGGAAAGGAAATAAAAAAAGAAAAGGACGTGGGCAGTGGGCAGCAGGTCAGGTACTTTGGATGGATGCCCCTTCTGCTCTCTTTGTCTCCTGCACTCTGCCTCTGGTTTTTAACACCCCCAAAACTCTTATAGTACAATGTGGTATTTTACGAGCGACAATTACAAGCACTTGTAGACTATGTATCCATTCACTCATGTCATAATTGTACCAACCTTCAGATATAATATTGTATGTCGGTGTTTTCAGTGTCATCTTGATGACAGACATGGCTACTATAATGAAATGATGATAAAGTCCTATCACTGTTATCCTTCGCAGTAATCACATCACACATAAATAAATGCAAAGAAATTAATTTAATAATCCATTAAACTACAAAAACAGTGATTGATGTAGTTGAAAAGTATCCATTTATGCCACACAAAAAAAAGACTAAATACATTAAATTAATATTAATACACACTTTATACACACAAATTAATTAAGTGCCCATTCAACCCATCTCTTGCTTGATCCTTACAAATTATGAAAAGTACGTAACAAGCATAAATGATTGTATGAGCTTGTTATATATTATAATAAAAGTAAACGTGTATGCATGCAGAGTAATTAAGAATTATACAAACAAATGTTGCAAATTCAGATTTATTATCATAACCCCTTTAAATATCATTATGATGCATTTATGCATAAATCAGCATCACGACGAGAACCAGAAAAGGTGCATTTTCTTATTTGCACAAATAAAATATTAGAATGAATGGGTAAATTCGTAGATAAAAAGTGTAAAAGAAAGTTTGCTGACGTTAGTAAATGTGAAAATAATGAGCTTACTCCTTTTTTAGTATTCCAATCTCTCCACGAAATAACATGATGATCATGATGAGATACTCTGATGATTCCACTGTAAATGGGAACAGATGGGTTTGTAAATTGTTGTCCTTTTTAGTATTCCAATCTCTCCACGAAATAACATGATGATCATGATGAGATACTCTGATGATTCCACTGTAAATGGGAACAGATGGGTTTGTAAATTGTTGTAAGTTCATTTAGATGATTTCTCTGTGTGTGCAAAGCAGCTTTTTTGCGTCTCGGTTTTGTGTCTTGTGAACAACGGAAAGATCGATTTCTTTCCGTTTGCTTTTCTACTTTTGCACAGTAGCAGTGGTAGAAGATGAAGAAGAAGAGAGTTTTTCCAGTAGAATTCAGTTTGAGAATAAAGAATCTATGAAGAGGGAGGAGGAAAATAGGATTACTTTGTATTATCATTTGATGTTGCTACTGATGATGATGATGGGAAGATGAGAGAACAGCCAAATGATATTACAAGGAGAAAGAACCAAGAATGAAGATGAATAGGTTGAGATTTGGTACCCAAAACTTGGTTTGATGCTACATACATATACGTACCTACATAATATGGTTCATACACACAGGTAACAATAGAACAGGGCCTTATTGTTCCTCTGCTTGATTCTGTTGAATGTGAGAGAATATCATCATGTCATTGATGATGATGAATATGATGGCAAGGCTATGATGTTGGATGATGATACCGAGTGCATAAGATTATGTTGTGTGAGCAGTATATAACGAGCATATTTTATTTTGCAGTGTTCCAAAAGTCCATAGTGTAGACTTTATATTCATAATCAAATCAAATCAGCAGGATTGTAGATTGTCAGAAGAATTTTGATGAAAGGTGTAATGAAGTTTAGAGGTTCGCAATGCAGATATCTTATAAAAATGTAATGGAAAAGATTATGTTTACTTGCAAATAAGAAAATAAATAAATAATAATAATAAAACAAAAACATTAAATAAGTCAAGTCTCATGCTTCAATCTGATGTAAGAAGTCTTTTTCCCCTCCTCGACAGTAGTACCAGCGTTCTGCCTTTCAAAATATATGCCCTCTGGTAACCCGGGATTCCATGAAACAAAATTTGGATTCACGTAGGGACGTTTTCCATTCCGATTTGGTGTTTGAGTTGTCAAAACAATTGGAGGGAATTCGGAAGTGGTAGTTTCATCATTTTCTGCTGGTTTTTTACTTTCATTTTCTGGTATTTCAGCACTATTTTCTGGTGATGTTTTACTTTGATTTTCTGGTATTTCAACTTTATTATCTGCTGGTATTTCACTTTTAGTTGCATTTCCTGCATTTATCCTTTTATCCACAGTTCCGTTACCACGTGTCACTGCTCCCATTCCACCTCCAGTTCCTTTTTTACCTCCCTTTCCAATAACTACAGGTCCTTCAACGCATTTATCGCCATCTAAAACAGTATTATTCGGACAAGGCACTCCGACTTTTGGATAAGGCACGCCATCCGTACATTGCAAATAAGTATCCTCTCCCTGTTTATATTGAGTCTGGTCATTGGGACAAACTTTGGTGCCATCACACTGCGCCTGCTCTCTTTTGATGCAAACTCGTTTTATCAGATCGAAATGTTTTTCATTTGAACAATGTCGGGGTGTTCCAAACACTCCCACTTTTGTGCAAGTCAGGTAGCGAATGCAGTGGTTTTTAACACCCACGTTTCCCACAAAGTAACAATGGAAATCTTTCGGCAGCTTTTCTACAAAATGGCAATCAAAATATTTAAATAATCAAGGCTATCTTAAAACTAAAACAATATCTGTAATTAGGATGGTTTTTTAATCTTAAGCTTTTTTTGCCCCGTTTTTGCCTTTCTGCAAGGGGAGTTTGTCTTTCCTCCGATTCCACTACGGATTCATTGCTGCTTCCAATGTATTCTGGCTCGGTTTCCCGGATGAAAATAGCAAATTCTTCCGCTTCTTCCACAGGACGACATTCATTTCCCCCCAAAATGATGGTCAGCGCAATGAACAGAGTAATAAACACTAAATCACAAACTTCATAATATTTTTTATTCATTTCCAAAATAAGTGCAAAAAATGCCTGATTGTATGTACATAGCCCAAATACAACTCATACCAAAGGATTGGGTTTAAAAAATTTGTGTTACGCAACATGTCACAATCTTTTTATTGTCAATTTGTCAAAAGAAAGACCCGCATATATTTTTTATGAGTTTTCGTATTTGCATTTTAGATGAGGTTTTTTTTCAAGCATCAAGGCAAAAATGTGAATGGGATTGAAAACTAAAAAGCCTATTGTCTTCCAAAGGATTCATCATGAGAAACGAGGTTGTATTGTAATGTATAAAAAAAGTACAAAGTATATACTTGGTAATTTGGTATATTTGTACTAGCTATTAGTGTATATATTCAAAAATTCAATTGCGCATTCATTTCACAACCTTTTGTGCACCAACCCCACAAACTGTAATATACGAGGTCCGTCTGTCGTCGCATTAAAAAGGGAAGGATATGATAAATCCAGCATGCAAAATGCAAATATGTAAAAACATGTTACATGGTGAAATCATAAGTACTTTTAAAACGTAAATAAATGGCAAAAGTATGTGGCTTTGTAAAAATGTATATGTAAAAAAATATGTAAAAAAGTATATTTTTAACTGAATTAGCAAAATATTACCAGGATAATTAATTAATGTAGTCCTATTTTTGTTTGTAACATTTTCTTTAAATTGATTGAAATATAGTAGCATGGTTTTACTCATTGACCTAATAAATATAACGACCAATACCATTTTTAATGTAAACAAATTTCAGCTAAGAAATTCCTCCCGCTTAATAGTTTTTATATATTTCGTGTTGATTTTTACATGTTTTTACTATATTCCCATGTAAAAAGTTTTAAAATTTACGTTTTTCCGTGTAAAAATACCAACGCTGGATAAATCATGTTGCAAAAACTGCTTTACTCTCTTTCAAACACACTCACAAATAATCCCTAAAAAATTACATTAAACAAGTCTCCATTTTATCATCATCAAGTTTATATCAGGCTTAAATATTATTTCTTTGATAGGTTTTCAATAAGGAGAACCGTTTGCTAATACTTTGTCTAATTGTAAAGTAAAGTACTTGGTTGGTATAAGTTTATCAAACTCTCATATCACCCCAATCATCTCAACTTGGTAGGTAATATCATTCACATCAAAACTTTCAAGAAATTTTTGTATATGCATATCATCGTCATCAAATTCTGAATGGGGAACTGTATGGGTAAGTCCTTTAGTTTCACGTACACTTTGTGATTCGTACTTGATTTCCTCTGGCAAATGAGAACTTTGTAGGCAAACTTCTTTTGTTGGTGAAACCGACATTTGCGCTAAAAAGTTTGCCTGGAAAATCTTTTACCTGGAGATGTGAAAAATTGTTTTTGTGATGCCTTGGAGAGGAGTAAGATAGTAGTAGAAATGTTTTGAGGTCGGCAAGTGCCCTGGAACAATAATTATTGGGTCGTCCGTTTTGCTTCAATCACAAATATCCCGATTTCAAGGCCGCCACGTATTGTTCAAAGGACGTGCTTTTGGCGAATGATTAGTGATTATATTCTGACAAGGTGGCGGGAATGATGAAGTGTGCTCCTGAAATAAAATAGGTATTGTAAAAAAACATTGCCAGAATGTTTATACTAATGAACCACAAGCTCCTCCTATCGTCATCCCCCCTCAAAACAAACTAATAATTGACCACTTTGCTATAAAGTCTTGAATTTTTACAATATACGTTTGTGCACGTGCACTCATCATTTAATGTATGCAAATACACTCTAATAATAAATAGCCCCAAAGGATTCTTCGCACTACTCACCTCGCTTCATCTCTAGAGACTCCAGTCCAGCGAGCTCACAAATTTCATTTACTGTTACAACAGAAACTTGAGCCTACATCATACATACATCAAGTATAATGCAAAAGAAGATCCTCTACAAACAACAACTTTCTACTCACTCTGATTGCTTCACACGATCACATGTATGCTTTTTTCATTCCACAAAACCACACATGTTTCGTAAAATTACCCCTTTGGTGTGATTTACTTTTACTCTAGTGCATATTAAATTGCTTGCACAAACAGACTGTGAAAAAGGGCAGACAAGAGAGCAAGCCACAGAATGCACCACATTTTTCTTGAGGAAACAAAACCAAATTCGGGGAATATTTTTCCTGATTTGACTTTTGGGAGCAGCTTTTGTGTTCGTTCTCGAGAAGCACGTGTTGTTTTGCGGTACTAAATCCCAGCTGGCTGACTAAAAAAAATTGAAAAATTCACTTGGGTAGTCCTTTTTTTGTATCCTCCAAGTTCACATTTTCTACTTGGTTTGGTTAGGGTGTTGGTTTGACTTGACACGATTTTTTTGCCTCAAGCATTTGGATGGAAGAGTAAGCACATAAAAACACCAAATTCCACTTGTGCGCCCACTGGACTGTATCAAAGCATCTCAACTATTTTTTTTAACTCGCAGCTCTTTTTTTCCTTCAGCATAAAAATAGAATATTTATGCAATTCAACTGGAATTATTGGAGGGATGGTGACTCAATAGTAATTGCTTATCAGAGTGGAAAAGAAAAGAAGAAGAAACCACTTGTTTTGTGGGTTTTACTGGGCTTTTGGGTTGGGATATATTTAAATGTGATTGAGAATATTTTTTCTTCTTTTTGGCAATGGCAGTGGAGTGGTGTATGTAGCAATTTGAGCTCTTTGGCTCGTGACCGTGAAATGGAAAGGACCATGATAAATCATTGCTCCTCCAGTTCAGCTCAGTTCCACAAGGAGATGATGATGCAATGATAAAAGCAGATCAAGAAATTTTTTTGAACGAAAATATTATCAAAATTTCTTTGAGGTTTTCACAGGGTGCAAAATCTTGGGCGCACAATCAGTATTCATATTTGGAGATTGGAAAGTGACTTATGATCAACACATTATTTTTCCATTAAATTTTTTTATTCTTTGCAAATTTTGACAGAAGTAGACTAATCCGATGAATTACCGAGCAGAAGTGCAATTAAATATGTATCTATTTCAAATTGCAGTAAACTTTGTCGTTTAAAACGTCAACACTTAAATTTCTCGAAGTCTTAAACGAAAATTGTTCAAGTAAAGTAGAGTATTACTTTTTAAACTTATTACACGTTCAACGTTACATTACTCATCTTCAATTGCATAATTTTTTTGAATGCAGTTATGTAGCTACACACAACAACAATATATAATAGGTACCTTTTTCTGTTACAAACTATAAACTTTCATTCTCCCACTTCAAACATCCCAACCACCAACAACAGAGATTCGTTGAAAAGTCATAACTATAACTTTTAT
>JAHZNC010003657.1:0-28588 GCA_027744095.1 Zhuqinia jingwanae | reverse complement strand
ATATTAATATTTCAGAAATATGAGTGATTATCTCTCTACTCTTTACATACAAAAATCTCTCGCTTGCTATCTCTCGGTAAAAAAGGTGGTTCTTCCTTCTGGTCTGCGAGAGTTTATTATTAATATAAAATACTTGCAGACGTCAATCAACTTGTTGATCAGCTAATGTGCTTCATATGCCTAGCAAAAACAGGACATCAAATCAAAATCAGGTACATAATGAAATGGTGAGATGAAGAAGCGTTGGCGTGTATTTAACTGACGACGTTTGCCCCATCCCCACTAATTGACAAAGCTATTCATTATTCTCCTAATTCATTACTTATCGTAACCTTTAGGAAAGAATGTATAGATTTACATATATGAATATGAAATACACATACCTTTATCAGCATGAACTGAAACCTTTTCAAAGAATTTCAGGTATGCGACTGCTGCATGAATTGTGAATTGGGAGGAAGAAGAAGGGACGTTTGGGTAACTTTATAAAATATAGTAGAGACACTTATATTCAAAGACTTTATTATCTTCAATAACAAAAAATAAGTAGTTCAATTTCTTTGTTGTATTTTTCCAATCTATTGACTTTAGTCACCTCTACTGTAAGGTCTTCCGTTTTGTCACAAAAATGTTCAAATAATATTGATTAAGAACGGAAAGTTATTGTTCTTCCGTACTTCCAAATTGAAAGTACAACATAAATGCTGATGTGATGATAAAGTACCTGTTTGATTCTGCTTTGTGCAACTAAATTAGCCTTTGTTTCATAAAAAATGAGGTAATGAATATTGTAACGTTCATCTGTTGGGTGGTACACTTGTAACTTTTATTCAATGTATATACCTAAGAATGAAGCGTAATTTATCATCAAACTAGTTTTGCTAGCAAAAAAAACTACACTTGTAATGCAATGGATCATTGCATTACAACCTATTGATGAGATTATATATTCGGGTTAAATTTAAGTACCTAATTTGAAAGAACATTTTGTAGGCTAAATATTAATGGAAAATAATTTCAGTATGGTTCAAATTGTTTGAATAGACTCCTCCTGTGTTTAATTGTCTTCTAGCGGTCATAAACTTTCATTTCCCTAAAGCAGCAGCAAAGGGGTGTATTTAATTATTGTCACATATTCAGGGGAAAATACGCTTAATTTATACCTGAAAGGGAAATGCAGTTATGAGAATGGGTACTGTACATAACGCCAATGTATGGTACGACCAGGCGATAGATATGCTGTACTTTAGAGAATAACAATAAAAAACAGTAAAATACATGAAAACTAGTCTAGAAGCTATTTTGTCTTCTAGAATTTTGAAAATGTTGCAGATTCTATGTACTTAACTTATGTAGTACAACTCGTAAATTTGAAAAGTAATTAGCTTTTTGTGCACGATGCCACTGACTGACGTTCTATTATTATTATTATTTAATATTTTATTATGTAGTGATAGTATAATTCATAGTGTTTGTGACTTGATCCCTACACGATTCCTCAAACTTGAAGTATTTACCTTCCCTTTTTCATCTGCGGATGGGATGCAGACTTCACACCCAACTCATCTCATATCATCATTTTGTCATCAACGCATGAATTGATGTACATTTACGGGTTGACCGTTTAGTAAATGAGTAGGTTGCACGGGAAGACGTATACGTAGGTATCAATACCCAATACCTAGATGATTATGTAGCTGCACTACAAAAAGTTAACTTCCGCATTATCTTTGTTCTTATTCTGAATGGCTGCTCTTCTTGTATGGTCGCTTGTCATTATGTAATTGATGTAACAATCCCTACATATTATTATAACAATTTGGTATGTTTTTTATATCACAATGATTTGTTTAGCAGAATGGGGAGAAGTTTATTTAATGTTGGTGTGTCTGCCCACTTCCACAGCAGAAGCGACATGAATTTTTTTCACCAACCTGTGTTGTTATGTTATGTTTAGAGCGACTTGCAATGCATTTTACCCCATAAGTAGCCTATCACCTATTGACTTGATATTATTACCATCACGTCTGATGTCAAAATTAATGCTGCACGTAACGCCATGCATTCGTGATCTGATGACGCTTTGATTCAATTCAAGCAAGATGCACCTCTTGCTATTTTTGCTGCATTTTACGCACTATGACATGTGTAGAAGTGTGTCATATCATCAATGTACTTTTTGTACACAATGCATCATATCAATATACTTGTCACGAGGATAAAAAATACTCAAATGCGCTCCAATGTGAAAAAACATGTGAAGAAAATATTGTAGTTTGTAGATGAGTTTATAGGTAAACTTGATGAACTCGTAAAAATCGTCGTCGTAAAAAATCTCGAGTATTGAATGTTGATAGGAAATTTGATGTGCTGTATGTAAGATATTTGACACGGGTCAGCAGACGGACGAATAATTTGGAGTGCAACGCATTTTCTGTAACAAGTAGCAAAAACTGCGTGAGAAGCAATAAGATACTATAAAATCGATGTAGACCATCCAAAATTGAACATTTCCTTTGTTGATGTGTTGGCATAATCATTTTGCATGTTACAGAGTTAACAAAGTGGAGAGACTCCACGCAGACACACTATGAATTTCTAACGGACTACAATACAAGACGATCACCCAAATGAAATGTAGTGTAGTCGTGACTTTCCTACGATAAAAGTGAGTAAAGTAAAAAGTTCTTGTGCTTATTGTGCCAACATCATCGGGAAGCTAGATCCGATTTCGTTTTAAACCGAAATTAGGAATTCAAACCATCAGCATGAATTTATTAGTAAGTGCATCCTGCATAAAAAGTGCAAATTTGGTTTACATTGTCAATTGTAGCAATTAAATTGATGAATATTATTAAATGTTTTCGCAGCTATATTTCTGCGTCCCGCTGGTTGTAACTGGCCAATTAGCGCTAGATAGACCACAAACTGAAAACCGGAAGCAAAATGACGTAGATAACCAAGTCACATCTGCAACTGGACTGTATTCCAAGCATGAATACGGGTCTCACGTTGGATACAATGTGTCCCCCGTAGATGAATTTGCTGTTGGTAAGCAAGCAAACATTTATATGATTAACGCAATGTTGCAGGTTGAAAATTAATTTATTACTTCCTCCATACACGACTGGGTGTATATTGTACATATATATACTTTTTAGATCAACAGGGCGAGTATTACAGAAAGCCTTCCATTGTTGATTCGGGTGCCGTCGGAATTCCAAGTGTTTATAATACTCCTGCTGGTGGTGGAAATGACGATCATCCCAGCTTCATTGCTTCAAATATTTACAATTCCCTTAAAGATAAGAAGAACAACAACAGTGGAAGAAATAATAATAATGAGGTAACATCACCACAATTGGCATACGGTGCACCAGCAAACATAAATCATCAAAACGTAATTACTGAAACGTTTCAACCAAACTTGGCACCCGTTGCCCAGCAAGTTCATTTGTATCCTGTTGCAAATGGCCATCCCGTCATATTACAAGATCCGCAAACTGGACAATTAGTTCCAGTGTATCAGTCTCAACTTACCCCACATCATAGTGCATATGGTGTGCCTCAAAATGGCGTTCACGACGACTATCATGCTCATCAACAGCATCATGTACTTGGAAAGACTCCGGTTTATCAGGCCCCACTAGTTAAAACGCCTGTATCACCACTCTACCAAACACCTTTTGTAAAAACACCGGCTGTTTCACTTTACGAAGCACATGCACATCATAAACTTAAATCTACAGGAGAACCGATACTATATCAAGCCCCATTCCTCAAAACACCTGTTGCTCCAGTGTATTCACATCAACTTTTTAAAACATTTGGGGGACCAGTGTATCAAGCACCTGTTGCTCCCCTTTATCAACATCAACAATATCTGCATAAGCCGGAAGAGGCCACATATCAAGTACCTATTCTCCAAAATCCTCATCTCCAGCAATCGATCCTCAGAAGTGCCCTGTACCATCAAGCTGTGCATCATCATCCTAATGCAGCGCCCCTACTTTTTAAATCTGCCGATGGTACTGTTTATCAAGCACCAGCACCATACATAAATACAGCAGCCAACCCCTTGTTAATTAAATCACCAATTTATCACACACCTGAAGGACTTCCGCTAGTTCATACGAACCCACACGCGCCTGTTTTATCAAATGACGTTAGTGTTCCATTGCACAAGCAACCTACATTAAACGATGCAACGGCCCATGCACTTTTAAAAGGAACACAAGGAGTCTTTCCTCAACAACTTTTAAAGACAGGTGCAGGTCCATTGTCATTAGCTCCATTATTGAAATCTGGAGTGGAAGCCACTATTGTTCCTGCCATTGAAGAACACGTACATGAGCTTCAACCGCCGCTTTCTCATGGCCCATTCATTGCTAAAGCTCCTTTCCACCCAGTCTCCCAACTGTTATTATCACCAAAATATCCCAGCGCCGTTTTCCAAAAAGCCATCTTACATAAAACGCCAGCGCTAATTGAAAAGGCGGTGATTAAGGAAGCACTATCACCAGTGTACACAAACTCTGTGCATGGCTACCATAATGACATTGTTAAAGCCCCATTACATGCACACTACGCTCAAAATGGCTATAAAAACACAAACTCAGCGCATGGCTATCATCATCATCATAAAGCAATTGTTAAAGCCCCACTACTTGCACATTACGCTCAAAATGGTTACCTTGAACCAGATCTACCTGCAAAAATTTTGTCTTCTCATAAACCGTTAGTCAACTCATTAATATCGTCTGGAAAATATCGCGATGAAAAAGCTACGAGTGTGGAACTTGTGCCGTCTTTGTCATACGGGTACTCTTATTCATTGTTCCCAAATTCCAATGGACTCTACAGTTCCCCCACGCACCCTCACAGCCACAAATAGACGAGTATCATTCAGCTTTAATTAATTAAATTACGTATCTCAATTTTATATTATGTTTTTAACTTGTTTTTGTAAAGTAAATGATGTTTATACTTTTAATAATGCATGCTTGCTGAAATGCTAGTCATAAGCAGAAAAGCTCAGTTGTTTAATGCCAAAATATGTAACTGTACATTTGTACATAGTGTTTTACTGCTACATATAAAAGATATTTTTATTGACCAGGTGCCAGGGATACTTTTTTATATAATATGTAATTATATACAGGAAAAATTGTTTTAGTGCAAACAGCAGAGGCTCAAATAAAAAGCGCTTTATTTTTTACACAAAGTGTTTTTTACAACCATCATTTATTGTAATCGTAAGAAAGTATGTAACTATGTACAATGAAATCTTTCTCTGCATACATAGTTTAATTAACGTGAACGCATATCATTAATTAACATATATGCCACATTAGCATAATAGGTCCGAGCATAGTTATATTAAAATTATCATTTAATACATGCTATAATCTCTATATGTAGTCTTCTTCAACATCTCACGAAAGTAAGTGAAATGAAACAGTAAATTAATAGCAATTATTAATTTTCAAAAACGCTCCTTCATATTTCATTTGTTCCTTTTATCCTTCAACATTAAAAACATAATACAAAATTTTTGTACATTATACTTCAGCGAATTAAATAAATTATACATATACAATATTTAAGTCATACATTCTAATAAATAACCAACTTGAAACATTATAGCTAGTACATTAAAACAAAAAAACAACATCTTTGTTTTATAATGTAAAAAGGAGATGACCAGTCATTATACTAATTCTGAACTATTAGGAATAATAATAATTACATATATTAACAACATATATTGGATGCTGAAATGCAACATGCATTACTATCTGATTTAACTAAACGCGTGAAGAATTAAAATTAAACCCATATGATAATTACGACGTTACTGCATTAACTTTCAGGGCTGGCACAGAAATAGCATTCAGTTTATCCATCTTCTTCTTTTCTGCCATTTCTCGGCTCCTATTCATCATTAAGGCAAAAGCGTTCACGGTTGGCTTTTCGGATTTTAAATCGGGCGTCTGGTTTTGCTCGTTGTCTTGCGAAATTTTGGAAAAGAAACTTTTGATGCTTGATTTTGCTTCGGTCTCGTTACGGTTAACCTTAATATCCACATTCTCAGTTTTACGTTTCTTTGTAATGTCATTTTCCCCTTTTAATTCTTCCTCTGCAATCCGTTTTGGTGCTGTTGATTTGGGTGAGTTTGTTGAATTAAACACTTTAGACAGGGCTTTCGGCTTACGAAGTGTGGATTTGGTAGGAACGTGCGATTTGGGAGGTTTTTCCTTCTTAAGCTTTGGTTGGTTGGATTTCGGTGACTTGCAAGTGTCAGTATTAGAATTATTGAGCGTTTTTCGAGGTTTTTTACTTTTCTTTACACTAAATTCCGTAGAAAGAGGAGAGCCTTTCAAGGGTTTCCCGAATATTTTATTAGAAGTTGCTTCTTCAAGAAACGTCGCCTCATCATCATCGCTATCATCAAGTTTAACATTGAGGTCGACATTTAAGACAATTTCATTTAACGCGGATCTACTTTCTACTTCTTGTGAATCGGATGAGGATGGTTTAGTTTCAGCTTCTGAGTCTCTAGTTGTGGAAGTGAAGGTGTTCATGGATTTTATTTTTTCTTGGTTAGATTTGTGTTGTATCACCTCTTTCTCAACGCGGTTAAGAATGCCATTTAATTCTTCATCAAATCCAGCTTTCTTGAACATGGGAACAAGAGTACGCAGGTAATTTAAAATCAGTGAATAGCGCTTGCAGAGTTCCTCATTGCCTGTAAAATAAAATGGAGTATAAATGAGTAAAAACATTAATTCAAAAAAAAAAATTTTGCTTTACAATGAAACTTACCACTTAACGCCCACGTTCCCATTATATTTTTAAACTCCAACAAAATTTTCTGAACAACACCAGACACATTTTTGGACAGTTTAGTTGGTTCTCCATAAATTGGATTATTGTTGACAGTGGCCATAAGATCTATCAAACCTAAATAAACAATGCTTTGTTCCAGTCTATCAAAAGATTTTTTCAGTTTACTCTGCAATTGAAATCAAAAATAAATAGGTTGTTTAAAATTTATAATAGTAGTTTCCATAATTAAGGCAGTAAATATGATAGTGCATGTGCATGTTAGTGTTAGTATATATATAAAATGTGATGACATACACTCCCCACGATTGCTGAGATGTCAGCCTTAGTTAGTTCCCTAAAGCATGTTATTACGGGATGGTGAAACTCTTGAGTTATATAATTTAAAGCAAATTCCTCAGTTTCTTTTAACGTCTTTCTATAACTTTTAGCCAAAACCATTCCCTCGGCATCAGCAACGGATGATCTTAATTTTCCAGATGAATTTGCTTCATTTTGGTCTACCACTGGAGTTTCTACACCTATAAGTTGGGGAGTAGCCTCTGTTTCAGTGGCAGTTGAGTGCGTCTCAGGTTTCTCACGCGGTATATCATCTTCTATTTTTTTATCATTCTTTTCTAGTTTATTACGAGATGAAGGAGAAACGTTCAAATTTGCCATGAAATCCGTCAGTGGCACATTCGATTCGTCTTTGTTTTTGTCATTGGTTTGTTTGCCATTCCCCGGATTACCGTTGTTTCCAGCAGGTTTTTTAATGATTTTACCTGACGTTTGACTGGGATTAATAGTTACTTCCATTTTTTCTTTCTGTACATCATCTTCATCTGAATCTGTCAATTTCAGGGATTCTGATTTTTCTGCTATACATAAAAAGCAATAAGTATCTAAAAGTTTGATCAATTGTCAAAATAAATGCATTGAATACATTAAATCGTTTTTCTTGACTTTACCTCCAGATCCTAAACTTGATTCCAGACCACTGTCGTTGGAGTTGTTGTCGTCTGTTTTAAATTCCTCCACGACTGGATTATTTCTTCTTGTTCTACGGGAAGCAACTGGGGTTTTAGGAGTTAAATTCACTGCTGGAGAAACAGCAGGTTCATCCAGAGTTGGATTACCTCTTGTTCTTCGTGAGGTAAGCGCTCTAGTTACACGTTTTGCTTGGGAAGTACTACCAGTATCTCTTTCGTCATCATCATCCACCTCAGCAGATTCAACACGATCCTTCTTCTGATTCAGCACCTGCATAAATTTTTCATTCTTTAAAAACAAATTCATCTCTAAGTACAAAAGGATCACCACTGCACTCTAATTACTGCACAATTTAAAACATATAGTGTGTGACATATACCCTTTTACTTTGACGTCGTTCCATTTTCAAATTTCACACAACTATAATTTAATTATATCTTTAAAACAACAATCGCGTCCTTGTTCACATTCACATGTAGTAAAATACTATTCACAAACTGATTTCACATGCATACTATTTTACAGATGGATGTTCAACAATATACCATAAAAATACTTCTTAGTAAATGATACTGATAATGATGTAATTTTAACAATACAATTAAATATGTCAAAAATATTCTGCAGCTGCCAAAAAAACATAATCTCGTACATATTTTCATACATGCATATAAGGACAACCTAAATATGAAAGGATACACAAAATTTTCGCTCGCTTTATTTCTTTTCCACTGAAAATCACACAATGACTTTGTCCAACCATCATCACTCTTGTGCTGGTTGGAGTACTGGGCATGTGTAAAACTTTTTAAAGAATTTCTGGCGGAGTCTCTGTATGTTCAATCTGCCCTGCCTACATGTATTACTATTACATCAAGTCAAGTCTACAAATTACCCATCATAATACTTTAAGAGAAGTATGTATATGAGAAATGTGAAACCTCTCTAAATGTTTATACGTTGTTGTTGTTGTTGTACTTAGTTATTGGTATGCTATGCTGTACGTAAAGTACTACCTTCAACCTTTTGCTTTTATTTTACAGAGAAATATGTATAAAAGCTAGACGGAAAGTTTTATACGATATATAGCGTAAGAAAGTAAGAATGAATAGAAACTAAGAATTTTAGAAAAAGACAAAAGTATGAGCAGGAAGGAATATCTTCGTCGTCTTCCAATTGTGGTGCTAGAATCCCACAATGCCCCGGATGAATTGGAAGTTGATTTTTCTGAATTTTAATTAGAGGTCAATAATATGCAAAAAAAAAAGTTTTCTTTTAGTTCAATCAGTCTAATCAGTCAATTTTATTTAAATGTAATAATTTTTATTGCAATATCCTCAAAAGATTGAACAAAACATACTGTAATTTTATTTGACACATTCACATTAAGTATCATTGGTTTGTATTAGATTCCTCTTCAGTTTCATTCTCTTCTCGCTGTTCTAATTCCAATTGCTGTTGCGAAGTCCTAAATGTTTCATTCACCTCTCGGATAAAAGCGGCATCTTCTTCCTCATAAACATTCTCCACATCACTTGTGTACTCTGTATTATCCGAATTGTAACCTGGAATGATACCAGCTCTATCCTCACTGGCACCTTCCACACTTCCTTCAGTGGAACCACGCCGCTCGGAAATGGTGAAAGGAGCGCTGAAAGCGCTTGCGTCTTCACCTTCCTCAGATTCATAGTTGTAATGTGTGGTATCATCTTCACCAAGCATTTCATATTCGTCCGATTTGAAACTCTGAAACATTGCAGCTGCAATTGGTAAAGTGACATCTTCTCCCCCAAACTCTGCTAAATAATCTTCTCCAGCCATTTCCTCCTCAGGCTTACCTTCACCCTCAAACTCTTCTTCTTCATCCTCGCCCCCTTCCTCCTCATACGCCCTTGAGTTTTTATGCTTTCCCTTCCCTTTCTTTTTCTCATCTTCACCTTCCTGCTCATCTTTGGCAGAGTCCGTTGGAGACGTCGTTGGAGATTCATCATCGTGTCGCGTCATATCTTCTTCGCCCTCTTCCGTAAACCATGATTCATCTCTGGATGGGCCATATCCAGGATACTGCAGTTCTTCTGGAACAGAGAAATCTCCGTGCTCCATGAAATATTCTGCGTATAGGGCATTTAATAATTTTTTGTTGATGGGGAAGTCTGGATCGATGAGCTGCTTCATGAGTGTATCGTAATATTCTTGGTTTCTCTTCCTCTTTGCCACTTCCGGTCTCACCGGTATATCCTTAGCACGCTTCTGCCTAAATTCTGAATGCCAGCGAATTGTTTGTTGGCAATCAGGCGGTAGCATTTTACTCAGAAAGAAAGTTAAATCTATTCTCTAGAGGGAAAGAATTTAAATATGAAAAAGAAAATAATTTCCAAAATTTTTTTTAAACAGAGCAAAAACAAAAAAAATATATAGCTGTTTATGAAGACTGTTTCAAAAATAAAAATAAAGATGCTGTTTTTTTCAGTTTTGGGCAAACCTCTGGCAAGTCTAGTAGTTCTTCGGTAGTATCATCCTGTTCTACCTGTGGTGTAACTTCGTTTAATCCTGAAGTTGAAACTCTCTGGGCATTTTCGTTTGCCTTTTTCGAATCAAGGGTTTCTTCATTATCGTCCAAGTCATTTATGTCATCGTCTAACTCGTCATCCGGGTCTTCCTTTACAACCGCCTCCTTTTTCTTCTTTTTTAATTTTCCTTCTGCGCCTTCTCCATCCGCATCATCATCGTCGTCGTCGTCATCATCATCATCGTCATCTTCTTCTGCTTCGTTCCCATCGCTACTATCTTTTGACCCAAGCCTTTCAGCGCTATCGTCTGCATCTAAGTCTTCTGTTAGTGTTGAACTTGATGAGGAGGAGGCAGTGCTTCCCATTTGAGATGGTCCCACTGATGCTCTAACATCATTTCCAGTAATGTTTGATTCGGAGGCCGTGGAACGGGCGGGCGCCCTTATGTGGCATTGAACATTTGAGAACACCGTAAGAGATTGGTCCAAATACATTGATTCGAAATAGATGGGGAAATCAAAAGATTTCAACTTTTCTCCTATAAACCACAGAGCACTAATATTGTACATGGCTCAATGCATTTTTTTAAAGAGTCTAAATTTTGGGCATTTGCCAAACATTCAAATCTAACCTTCCGATGCTAAAAAGTACACAAAGTCTGAACGGCAAATGTATGGATCTTCCTTCTCTTCAAAGCCAAGATACCGGAATGCGTCCTCAATTTCGGATTCGGATATCCTGTAATAGTGATTGCTAAAAAGTTTAATGAAATCTTCAAACGAAAATTCAGTTGTGTAATCGTCTGTATAATGTTGATCCAGCATTTTTATGCGACGGGCTTCATCAATCATCAAATCAACCTTTGAAAATGTGAAAATAATTATATACACTTCATTTATTTAGTTTTAGTTTTCAGACAACGTAATTTTTGAAATGTTTCACTTGTATACTTCGTATTCAGAAGGATAAAAACCACAAGCACGACAAACGGCTGGAATTTCTGATATTCGAATAGTTCTGGTTATGTTGAAAATGTCAGTTTGGGTGTCCACACGTTTCAGATTCAAGAAGAAAAAGATCAGGTCAATGTCTTTCACAACGTCTTGACATGCTCCACCCCAATTACGCCTGAGATTGTGATAGAATGGAGTTACTCCAGAGCCTCCCATTATAACTGTTGCTTCCACTGAGCGTACGGAAGCCTCCCACTGCAAAGCCGCATTATCTAGATGCCCAATCGTGAAAATTTGCTGTTTATCAGCAACAACGGCAATGTCAATGATTGGTCCCGGGTGGGTGAGCACGGCCATGTATTTGTGAGGATTTCCATCTGCGTTGGTAAAACACAAAAGATGAAAATGTAATGTTTGAAAACTGAAGTCTTAGACCACCATTTTTTAAATGAATTTACCCAAAGGTGTATCGATAATCCCGAGTTTATTTCCTCGTACAAAAATGATAAACTTTTTGAAGCGAGTAGAAGACATTTGGGCTGGGAATTCGATCATTCTATTTATGGCATGCTCACGACCAAAAACAGGACCAGAAACAGTACTGCGTACTCTTTCCTGATTGTATTGAAAATGTCTTAGCTTGTTCTAAAAGTAAAAGAACTAATTATAACAACATTCTGGAGAAAATTATACATTGGAAAAACATAATTTATTTCAAGCCAAACCAATGTGTTTGAAAATGTTATGCAGTCAACTCCAAATTCTGCTGGTCCATCAAACACCATTGCAGTGGGCTGGCAAGTTTCTTCCAACCGTAGAATTTTCAATACTCTCAATCCGTTTGGATCACCGGGATTAGCATTTTCTACATCATATTCTATCAAATAGCGATCAAGGCCAAGGGAGAATAAGCGCGTCTTATTTGTCGCGGGATCTTGAAAAAATTGCACATCACAAATATCCAACTGATGAGTTCGGCATTTTCCCAATGTTATCCACGACCTTCCTTTAGGCAAATATCTCAATAGAACAATGATTTTGGTATTTGTCTATTTAAAACGGGACAAGGCAAACTAATAAGTAAAGATTGTTTAAACTAAATATGCTCATGAGTCTAAGAAAATACTCGTTTAAAATTATAATATTACAAAATAGCTCATGAGAAGGCCATCAACAGAGAAAATTATCCTCAATACTGGAGTTGATGTAATGGCCATAGGCTGAATAATTGTTTTCCAAGAGAAGTTTCTCCGGAAGCATAGTTGTCCACCAACAAGACCAAAGCATATAAAATACCCTGGAAGAAACCATTATTTGTTAATCTTTCACATCAACATGTCTTAAGTTATTATACGTAAGACTCTTAACAGTTCCAAATTTTCATACCTGTGGGGTGAAATTTCATGGTGCTGACTTTATGCGAACCCACAAATATTTGATCTGCAAAGACTCGTTTGTGTGTGACAAAGTCATAAACATGAAGTTCACCTTTCCGGGTACAAAATATAACGTTGTTCCTGAGGAAGGATATGTAAAATCAAGCCACTCATAAATGGTATTTCTTGTAAAAAGCCAAATTAATTTTCTTTTCCTACAATTACTTACGACCCGGGGCATACATCACAAGTAACAAATTTGTGTGAGGTGCCATGTACTAGTAGGTCGACTTGACTCTGATTGAAGTGGTAATAGAATATATCACCGGATGCTATAGCTATTGTAAGGAACCATTTTATTCAAATTGCTTTCCATTAAATAAATATATATATAGGTACATAAAATGAATTTAGAAATTGTGTTTCTCACAAAAAATAAAGTCGGTGCAACTCATTGGTGGTTTTGTAATTGTCGTCATTGAAAGTTCACGATCTTTCATTCCACCGAACGAATAGTCACGGACGCGACTATTACTTTCTCTCTGTAGGTAACTTTTCGTCGATTTGTCGTATTTCGCACCTGGAGTTGGGTCAAGCGTTTAATTATATTTTAAAATGTTTAAAAGTTTTATCTGTTGCATTGTTTCTATTGTGTGTATACAGCAATAACATACGTAAAAGTTTTTTGAAAGCTGGAAGCTCATCAGTCAAATTGAAATGAATACTTTGAATTTCGGACAGAAAAAAGTTTTTTGTCCATCGAAGTAGTTTCAAATCATGGTCAAAAAAGCGAATGATTCCTTTCTCATCCCCAACAACCGCAAAACTAAAGGCAAGCCGCAAATTACACAAGGGAAAAAATGGGGTAATGTGATAGTCTGAATCTGGAACAGGAACGACATACAACATAATATTAGACTTACTCTTTGTAAACAGTGAAAAAAGTGAGTCCATCTTCGCTCAGTTTGTAGTAGCGCTTCAATTCTCGAATATTTTTCTTGGGGTCTGGTGGGTCTTCCAATGCAAAGCTTACGGGGGGCGTCCACACACATAGATAGCCTGGCAAACAGATATAATGGATTTACAATGAACATTAAAAATAAATCTCCTGATAAGAAGGAATGCGTGGTGATTTACGTAATTTATTGTGTATCGTACCAGCCATTGTCGAAGTTACCAACCACTTTCCGTCCTTCATCCAAAAAGAGTTGCAAAATCTTTTATACTTAGCTATAAAGTTTTGCCTTGTTCTAGGTTTGTAGCAGAAGATGCTGTCTCCAGCACTTAGTTCGTGATCATTGTCTTCCTTATCTAATCTTAGCTACAAGAAAAGTTTCATAATTAGTTTCATGAAGGAGGGGTCACACAGTGTGACTCACACTTTAATAAAAAGTACATTCATTTTACCCAAGTGCAAAAGATAATGGATCTGTCACCAGTGGCTGTAAAAAATTCAGGTCTTTGTTCATCAAAGCATAGTTCTCGTAGTAAGTCCGAGTTATGTGGAAAATGTCCAATAACTACAATAATATGGTGATTTATTTTTATAAAAGCAGTACTTACAAGAATGTTTACAAAATTTTAGTCATGCAAATATTCCGCGATAACACACCTATTGGACTTTTTTTCTTGCTACTTGGATTGTAATCCCATAAACAGATAGTTTGTTTTCCAGGCTCTTCATGGCCGATAGACGCCAGTATGAAATCCACTCCTGTGAATACCACGGTAGCACATCCATTCCCGTTATGAGGTTCCGGAAAGAATTTTAAACCTTTCCTGTACATGAAATATACAAATCAGTAAAAGCTCATTTGTGGATTTGTTCATCACTTTTTAAAACGAACAAATCAAACTTGCCCGGTCAGGGTATCCCAAATAATAATTAAACTTTTGTATCCTGCATCTGAGGACGCGAAGAATCGACATTGCTTATCCATGGCTAATGAGGTAATTGTGTTTTTCTGAGAAAATGCAAAAAAAAGGTCAAAAATTCAAACAATCCCAGTATTGTTATGAATATAAATATACAGTATGCATAAATTGTTATTTGTTTTATCTAACATGGCCCTGTAGACATTGTTGTGTATTTCCGACAAAATCGTAAATAATCACGACATTGGATGATGCATAGGCAATATGATTTTTGTGCAGACCAGTGAGATTAATTGCGCTCACGCGGGGTAATCTACCATAGACCCATTTTAATTTCTGTGAAAACAAATAAAACTTGTCAGAATGGTGTTTGACATGGAATCGATTTTCACACCTTTATATTTTTTCATTGTACGTACAAAAGGAGCCAAAGATTCCAAAGAACTTAGTGCATTTGCCTCGAATTCATAATTTTCTTGATCCCTTTCCTTTAGGTAATCTTCTGTGGTATGTGCAAGGCTACCGATTCCTGCCTCTTCATTTTGAGTGTGACAAACTTCGCCCATTTTAAGTTTTCTTGGGGCATCACTCGCGTCAGATTCAATGTCATCCAAAACAATTTCATGTTGTGTCTTTCTTGTCTTTCTTTTTGAAGCTTTTGGTATCAAATCAGAACTTTCGTTGTCACCTTCACCTTTTTGTTCACTGTTCCCACCGGGAAACGTGACATGCCTGTCACTGGAAAAGGGATCATCCATTGAAAAACCTTTAAAATGATGAATGGAAAAGCATGAAGATGACTGCAATTGAATTGGAATATTTGTTAAACTTGAGTTTTTAAAAGCATGAAATCAAAGCAACACTAAAAACTAAAAATACAATGATATTATGTAAACTCATTGCAATTTACTCATTTTTGGCTTGTTGTTGGATCGATACAGTCAGCCTTAATTCAATTTACTTCAACGCGCAAGCACAAGAATTAAGAATGTATGTGTGTGTAGTGTGAATAAGAGAATAATATCCGTAGCTTTTTTTAAACTTGAATATTCACTATTTCAAACATCTAACGTAAATACGTTAAATGCATTCAATACAAGTTTCCATAAAAGAATTTTTTTTAAATAAACATTTCTCCAACAATCGCGTGCATGGAAGAGTTCCCATAACACAAGCATAAGCAGCATTTCCCAAAAAAAAATGAGGGTTTTAGACCCTAAAGTTGCTGGAATGGAAAAATGCCCATGCTCAACACGTGTGACTATGTGACATGGGGCTAACAAGCATCTCACTCAAAGTAGAAGATATATAGGAATGCGTAATAAAATGTGCATTGCATGATTGCATTATAGTATTATGCGTGCAGCTTTTTTACGCCTTGTGTCGGCTACATTTAAACGCACATTGCATTGTTTGTTGTTGATGCAAAAAAAACTTCACAGCTGATTTCCAAATGACCTGCAGAAAACAACAGGAAGGAAATCGGCAATCAATCATCGTACATTACAGAAATGAAAAATGCAATATTTTTTTCCGTTTCATTCATAAATCGTCATTGATTTGAGCTATGGTTCTGAATAATGTGAATTGTGAATCAGGGTGTTGTATTTTTTTTTAAATGTGTTACTTATTGAACTTTTGGTTTGAACACGATAAATGATAACAAAGCAAATTGGAATTGGAAGGTTGATAAGCGATACACATTGTTATTGAAGCCAGTTGAAACCGTGGAATTTATGTCAAACTATAATAAATAGATATTATTTGTGCTCGGGTAGGTGGTATTGAGTTACGTACGCAGCCGAAGTCACGTAGGTCGTGTTTATCGAGTAAACTGTTATCTTATCTTATCGCGGACGGGTGTTTGATTCAAGAACTATATTGGTAATCAGGAATAGGAAGAGATAACTGAACAGACAAAAGGGTAGGTAAAGGACCTAATTGATATGATGGTAATCAAAACAAAAAATTATCTTAGTATTATGAACTAAACAAAAAAATAAATTCTACATGTGTCTGTGTCATTTGCACATAAGTCGGAGAGCATGAAACACCGGCAGATTTTTTATTTTTAGTAACGCTTTAAGCGCTTTGCACACTGCAAATATATATATATATGTCTGCTTATATTCTTAAGCAATAGCGAATTTAAAAGGTTTGAAAGGCGAATAGCGAACTTATTTCTCATGTAAAGATTTCTGACACTTCGGAAACCAACTTAAAGTCTTGTTATTTGTTTCCTGTTTTTTTTTGTGCTCATGTTTAAATAAATAAAGATTTTTTTTCCACTTAAAGTCCAGAAATCATGTGTCCATTATGGCCTGCGCACTACTTTATTATGTACATGGTAATGTTCGGTACCGTGTGGCTTGCATCATTCCGAATAGTTGGTGCGGCAGTGAAAACAGCAGACCAATATGACCTTATTTTTGAACCGGATTCTTTAAACGAGTTACTCATGGATGAGACCATTATTGTCAACGTAAGTTATTTAATTTTGTATGGGTGCATGTAGAGTTTGTGAAGGTTTATGTGAAATATTGAAAAATGGGTGTTATTTGTACTAGGTACACGGGAAAAAGCTCGTTGAAGGGGAGGTAGAAATAATTGGCGTTGCATTTTCTTCTGAAGATACTGGTGTTCTTTCTGTAAATCCTAACTGGCAAGACGTGATAAATTCTCCGTTGGTGAAGTTTCAAGATGATCAGTCTTTCCACACCCAAGTTAACGTCACAGGAGAATTTATTGGTCGCACTGAGTTTTGCGCACGCATTGTAAATCAAAATCAGGAGAGAATTTTGACTAAATGCATGAATGCTATTGTAACAAGGGAGTCACGGCCAGTTGACAAAGCGTTCACTTATAGCGTAATTGCTTTAGTTGCCATAATTTATATCAACATGGGAGCTGCTTTAGATACAGACATAGTTAAGCAGACCATGAAACGGCCGATTGGACCAGCAATTGGTTTTATGGCGCAGTTTGTCCTAATGCCCCTGGTGAATATAATACATTACAATTATTATTGTTTGCTAATAAGTACTTTCAATATATAAGCATGCTCATATTTATTTATGCATTATTATAAATCCTTAGTTATCGTATGGAATCGCAAAGGCCCTTATTCCTAATGAATCACTCCAACTTGGACTATTCATTACTGGTTGTTCTCCTGCCGGTGGAGCATCAAACATTTGGACACTCACACTTGGAGGGAATTTAGATTTATCCATAACAATGACCACTGTTTCCACCTTTGCTGCCTTTGGTACATAGCAAGCACATTTTCTTACGTTATACATTTTCTATTCAACTTTTCTCCGTATAAAACGACGTCTGATTTATCTATTATAGTGATGATGCCTTTGTGGATTTTGTACTTTGGACGTCTTATCACAAATGAAGCTCATTTACGGATTCCAAATTCAAAAATCGCACAATTTGCAGCATGCCTTGTAGTTCCTTTATTCATTGGAATTTTAATTAAGAAGAAGTTACCAAAAGTGGCTACGTTTCTAGTTAGAATTCTAAAGCCCTTCGCAATTTTCCTTATATTGTTTATCATCGTTTTTGCAATTTATACGAATGTTTATATCTTCCAACTATTTGACTGGCAGGTTTGTGCTATATTTATTATTTTTTACCTGCCAGATTTATTTTTTCAGCCACACGAAATCAATTTTTATTTGCAAATTTTGTAGATTATTGTCTCTGGGATGCTTCTTCCATGGCTAGGGTATATAATAGGAGCATGTGCAGCATTCCTTTTAAAACAGAGTTGGAAGGATAGTTTGGCTATTGGAATAGAAACAGGCGTTCAAAATACCGGTCTAGCTATATTTGTGCTGAGATTTTCCCTTGATCCGCCAGACTCCGACCTCACCACTGGTAATGTATTACTATATTTTGATTTATGCTTTGTAAATGTTAACCGTAACTCTTATTAAACTCACTTTCTACGTTATGTTTTAGTTATGCCGGTAGCAGTCGCTATAATGACTCCTGTACTTCCGATGGTGCTATATTTTGCACAAAAGATTAAGGCAAAAATTTCTCCAAAAGAGAAAGAAGAGGTAAGGAAGGATGCTTTGTTGAAAGGGGTAGACGATTCATCTGTCAATAGTCACAGCAGTTGCATCATTGGAAGTTTTGGCGACCAGCTTCCATCAATTTATCCATCTTGAATCTTCTAGTGGAGATGGGAATCTTTTGCTTACATTGCTCTTTGGGTTTGTCTATTGTCATTTTAAGTGTTAAATATTGGTATAGTAAATATTGGTGTGTTCATTAATTGGCGTAGAAGGGTCTGCTGATAGCTTACAATAATAACACAAGGAAGCAGTAAAATGCAACATGCAATAGTTGTAATTTTCCGTAATAAATGTGCTTGTCATAATTTGTGCTTTTTCAGCCACGACTAAGTCATATTATTATCAGTCATAGTCATTATATAGTTATATACTGCATGATTTGTTATTTTTTGTTTTAACAGGTCGGAAGCAGCACAGAAGTTATAACTCATAACAGAAGTAGTACAAAAGTCATAAAAGAAGTAACTTCATCATAAATCTGCATTGTCAACTGTACATTATACGGTCATCATCAACAACACGTATCGGATTATTATCAGGGTGCTATCAAATCCAAATGTACACTGGTGAATTTATATATTTTTTGTTAATTGAAAGGTGACATCTTAATCTGTCCATAAAGTATGTTAGTTTTATATATTCGCGAAAGAACGTATTAATCTGCATTTATACATTCGGAAAAAGTCTACGTTCGCATGCGTAGCAAAAATAGTGCCATAATAATATGTAAGATATTGAAAACGAAAACACATCTCCGTAATAAAAGTCAATAAAGAACTCAATGTTGAGTGGTGTTGAATGTTGAACATTGAATGTAACAAAAATGGAAAATTCTTTCACATGCTAATCTCAAAGTACATTCGGATCATACGTTTAGTTGGTTGAATGACGACATTCCTTTCTGTCCATTGTGTGTAATATGACTCAAATTATTTTTCTTTCATAGCAATTTATTTTTGTCAATAGTCAATAATAGAATATAGTTGGGAGTTGGGATATGAATATAGAATGGGTATCATGTATTTACCTTTCTTTACCAATGATAATGTGTCCACACCATTGATTTTTTCATGCATTTCATGTCTTACTTCGCAGTAATAAGCAATAGAGATCATGCAAACGGTCGTCAAAATCCGTTCACGCCTTCTATTACAATAATTATTATTCAAATTGGAATATTTAATTTTAACAGGTTAGAGGTGCACATATGTATGATGCCGCTTTACATTTGATTACATTTGCATGGCATGCAAAATGTAAACAGCGCAAGCAAAATTTTCTCTTTTTAACGAATGGGAATATTTTTTCCTTTGTCTTGAAAAGTACCTTAGAAAAAACAAAAACGTCATAGATAGATAGGTTGCACAGAGTGCTGAGTTAAAAGGTTGGTAGACAGAGGATGCGGGTTGTTGAAATGGAGAAAGCAGTAAGAAAAAGAAACGGAGTTTAGAAGGAGGTGGATGTTAGAGAGATGCATTGTGTGCAAGTGAGATGAAGAAATCTACCTATAACTAGGTGTACGTAAGATCTAGCACAAATACACACATACATACCTAACCTTTAAATACACTTGCATATATGTGTCAGCTATATAAATAGAGTTTGGCAATCATATGGCTAAAACATATGTGTTTGCTTGCATATATGCTTATGTTGATAAATAAACATCATCCCAAAATTCCAAAGTTTTGTATTTGATGATGGAACAACGGAACATCACGACTGAACTCCAGTGAAATTTGTAAGGAAATTGAGACTAATATGCATTGGATCTAACATCCACAATCCACAGCAATCCCACTGTAGGTGGCCACAAAACACTTGTTTGTTACTTGTGACTTAAAATTAATTGTAACTTCCATTTAAAAACAGACAATGTTAGACAATATTTCAAGGCTGGATTACAAAAGATTTCTGTTAGTGTAACTAATCAAGATGTCGTAAAGCAAAGGTATTACATTTTTACAGTTTACATTGGTGGATTCGAAGATTGTTTTGTGGAACGAAATTTTTTGGTTTGAGGTGTGCTGTGGTGTGAGAAAAGTTGTTACACATTGTTAACATGCACTAATATGTCATATAGTCATATATATCTTAACGACGATCTTCATAATCTATATAGTAAGAACAAAGGTCAAATTGAGAACTAGATACGTAATAAAAGGTAGAACGATAATCCGCTTACAATTTTACTAATCCAGCCAAACCAGACCAGATGTGGCGCTACTAATTAATAATGTCATCCGGACCCTTTTGCTGTATGCTATGTTTTACCTTCATGAATGATATGTTTTTACAGTGCTTTTAATAATCACCCATTTGAATGTCTGTGTAAAAAATGGAGCCGAAATAATTAACAGATATTGAGTGAAGTTTAATATTACTGTTAAACAGATAGTGCTTAGTAGGTGCATAAAGTAAATAGATAATTCGTCTGGGAGAAATTTTGATATTGTTGCATTATCAATCTGGCACACCCTCTGAAACTTATCAGCCACGGCGACTCATGCGAAGAAAACGACGAGGAGGTAAGTTATTACTTCTTTAACTGCGCATAAAGTAATATTTTGGAATCCACAAATTCTGATTGGATTGTGTAATTTTTGCATTTTTTATTTTAGGAGGAAGCGGAGGAAGAGGAGGACGACGAAGACGAAACTTCGACTCTAGTGCTGTATCATCGAAGGAAAGACAGAAGTCATAAAAGTAAAACCGGATGGTATCCTGTGGAAGAACTCGAGATGGCAAGTGTAAATTTGCAACAAGATGACCTGGGAAGCATTAATGCTATCCATGAGGACATCGATCAAGATACCGACGGTTTGGAGGAAACTTTAATTAGACCAGGAGATGACGAGGACCGAGATATCATTGCCTGTTTACCTCCAAGAGACAGGTAAAGATAGACATAATATTGGAATCTTGGTCATTTTAAATATAAATAAATAATCTCATGATTGAAACCAATTTCAGATACTGGGGAGTTTACGTTATATTTTATTTTCTTGGGATTACAACGCTACTACCGTGGAATTTTTTCATTAATGCGGATCAGGTAAGGAGTAGGCGGAATAAATTTTACAAGTAACTTACATTTTTACTTAAATGAAAAAAGTATAAACGTTAATTTTTTGGACACTCACAGTACTGGATGTATAAATTCCGGAACACCAATGAATCCTCAAATGATACTGGTTTAGAAGGCACATGGGAAGTTGTGGGTGACGACCACTATCATACGCCTCATGGAAAAACCCATTTTCAAGCTAGTTTTACATCGTACTTGGCAATAGCGTCAAACATTCCTTCTACAATATGTTTTTTGTTGAATACATACGTTTCACGTTTGTGAGTGGTCAATTTGTAATAACAATAATTTTTAAGAACAAATTGTTATAAAAAAATCATACCCTCCAATATCGTTTACTCTTCACAATTTCTATGATTTCAGCGTGTCTGCAAATATGAAAATAGTAATTAGTTTGGCAATTACGTTTGTCATATTTTTGGCTTCGACGGCATTGGTCCAAATAAATACGGACGCTTGTAAGTATTTGATACAAACAAGACATTTTTTTTTAATATTCTCTAATTTAATGTGGATACATTTTCATTTCGAATGCAGGGCAGCAAGAATTTTTTATCATTACAATGGTCTCAGTAGTGCTGATGAATGGTAAGATAGTTGAAACTGATTAATACTGAAATTGCCATTTTGTTCGTTTTTTCAATGTGGGCTGTTTGGGATCGTCGGAAAGTTTCCTCCTGAATACACGACAGCAACTTTGTCAGGTATAAAAAATTCATAACTATTAATTTTCATATGATGTAAAATGAGAATCGCTATTCAACATGAGGCTCATAACAAATTTTAATTATTCTTTTTAATCACAGGACAAGCTTTGGGAGGTATCTTTGCATCATGTGCAAACATCTTATCAATCGCTGTGGGGGCGGATCAGGTTCGGTCAGCGTTGATATACTTTGTTCTCGGCTCAGGATCCTTACTTTTTAGCCTTTGTGTTGCCGTTATTTTGCCTAAAACAATATTTTACAAGTTCCATGTTGGAGACAAAACTCACCAGGCATACAGATGGGTAGAAAACTATCCCCCAGAAGCAAGACTTCGCCCTCCTGAAGTTAAAAGGAAGAAGAGCTGGCTTTATATTTTTAAGAAGGTGACTTGCGTTTATTATCTCAATTTCAGAGTAAAATGTTTGCATGTGCAATGATTTTTTTTAAATTGTTATTAAGGTATGGATTCAAGCGTTAGCTGCAATGATGACATTTGTGGTGACTTTGGCTGTGTTTCCTGCTCTAGTTGTTCTAGTCGTTTCCGAAGATGTACCATCAGTGTGGAATGGTAAGATTATTTGTATGGATCGTTCTGGAATGATGCTTAAATACGTTTTCGTTTTCTCTTAGATAAATATTACCATCCCGTGGTATCATTCCTGATCTTCTCGTGCGGCGATTACTTGGGAAGAGTTTTTTCAGGAGCTTTGAAATTGGTATAAATTCCCTAAATTGAGTTTAACTGCCACAGATTGTGATGAAAATAAAATTTATGTTTTATGTTTAACTGCATTGCAGCCTGAAAAATCTTCACCTTGGACTCTAATTATATCTGTTTTGAGGATTGGAATTATACCAATGATTATGATGTGCGATCTCCAACCTCGCCATTACTTTCCAGTCATTTTTAACTCCGACATTGAGTTCGCCATAATATCATTTTTCTTTGGGTTTTCCAATGGATATCTAGCTAATATTGTGTTTATAAACACACCACAGTACGTCAATGACAATTAAGCATATAAATCTACTTGAAGTTGTGTGGAATATTAGAGTTAATTATGCAAAATACTCATTAATTACCAGGTTGGTGGCTCGTGAAGACCAAGAAGAGGCTAACGGGATCATCACCACATTCCTCGGTTTAGGACTTTCCATTGGAGTAACATTAAGTTACTTTCTACTTCTCATTGTTTGAAACAAAATAGCATTTTAGTTGTAATTTATAACAGCTGCATATCATTATCTCAAGTCTGATAGCATGTTCTTAGCAGCGTTACTCTTCATTTGTACAAACATAGTTTTTATTTAAGTATACATACCAGAATAGAGCAAAATACATATTCAAGACGAATATTTTTTATTTATCTTTGTCACATTTACCTCGTTTACCAATATTTATTTAATATTAGTTGTACATTTGCAACGAACAATCTCATTGAAAGCAAAATATAATGTGATAACTGCTTTTCTAGAGATTAGCAAGCGTATATTGCTTTAATTACAGACATTATATGACTGCGTTCACTGTAAAAGGTACAATATAATTATTGTTGTATTTTCGATAGGTTTAGGACGTGATAGGACCAATCTATAGAAAAGATTACTTGACATCAAGTTAGTTGTTAGTTTTAGCTACATTATATTTATATGTAATGCAATATGCAACATGGAGATATTTAACCATTGAGTCATTCCGACAAAAAAAATAAAAAATATATTACTTGATTTTATGCACAAAAATAAACTTTGAGCTTAGTAAAAATTATTTTAACCTGATTAAGATGATTAAGATATCCCTGCATTTGTCTGATTTTCATAAGCACCTTAAAAATATCCCAAATCTTATTCAACGTGCGTGTGATAAATCTCATGGACATATCATGAACGCGTAACATATCGTAGCAGCATACAACACGGGTTCCTTATGGAATCAACACAAAGCATGTTGATAACCAAAATGCATACTACCAGTCAGGCCAGGCTTTCACTGGTTTCTACTTTTGCTCTCTCTCCCTTCTTTTCAGTTTTTATCCCTCTGATTCCTCACTTTACTTTTACGGCAAAAAGCATCCGTCTATCTAGTGCTATCTAGCTCCAGCAGCAGCAGCATCATAGCAGCATAACATACAACACATTTTCGCTTCTCAGTGTTGTACAAATTGCATAGTGTGAGACTCCCCGGGGTTTTCTCTCACTACTACTCACTCTCTGGTAATTCGGGGGTGAACAGCCAAAAAACTTGTTTCGCTCGAGCTCAGTTCACTCACTGCTCTATGGTTGAACATACAACACAACAGCTAACTTACCCCTCTTCTGTCTAGTTTGTTCCTTGTTCCTACGGATTCATTTGGACTGAGAAAGCAAGTAAAACACCACTGTACACTACTGCTACTATTCGTGCAAACTGTTATTCCAAGTCAGTCAAAACATCTTGAGCCATCAGATAGTTCAGAACAGAAAGACGAGGGACGCACTTGTGTCGTCTGTTCATTTGTTGGCATTATCACTTCATGTATTGTAATTTTTAAAAGTGAAATATCAACCGGGTGTCGTATTTTTATACGTGATAAAAAAAGATTTTCATCCACCGAAATAATTTTAAGTGAAAAAGATTTAAGAAATCCAATAAACTTTTATCACAACGTAATTTCCTATTACAAGGGAAACTCCAAACGAACAAAGATTTTTCAATCTTAATCCACAAAAATTTTGTGTCTGGGGATTTTTTGAAAAATTTCAAAAAATGTAGAAATACATACGAACAAAAAATTGTATTTAGTAGGGCCAGATATTTTTGTGTCCTTTCCAAAAAAAACTGATTTCTTTTTGGAGAAAAATACATTTCAGTGCAGTGCAGCTTTACATACAAACAGTCAATTACTAAAAAGTAGGCACATACAGTGGGCTCATCAAATTCGTTTGTGCGGTGATAATGATAGCATGAAAATCATCCACTGAAAGTGCAGGAATAGTTACTCAAGCCAAGAAAAAGTCTAACTTTGGTTCTCTGCTTGTGTTATATGGATGTTGGGGATACGTGAACGCTGCTATCTTAACTCACCCCAAAACCCTTGCTTGTGTGTTGGCGAGCATTATACTTCGCAGCAGCATCATCATCGGAACTGAATCCACTACTCGGCTGACTTCCAATTTTTTTTACTTTCTCTTCATAACAAATATTGTGTATTCAAATTGACACAAGGTTCAATTCACTTTTATTCAATATATTACGCTCAATCGTATATATACATATTTATCTAGTTTCTGCCACCACACATACACACATACACAGAAAAAAAATCCTTTTCTTCTTCTTGGAGTGAATAAACTGCGGAAATCTCATTTTTATTCGATGACTTTCTTTTGTCGGCATTCTAATGCAAATCTGGAAGAAAAGCTTATAGTTTTCCACTTGTGAGAAGAAGGCACGGTTTAAAAAAAACTTGGTGGTGGTGAATGAAAGGAACAAGAAAAAAAGTGAAACTCCATCGTTTTGTTGTCATCAACCCTTTTCTTTCACTTGCACCAAGACTAAGGCTCAGCAGGCTTTTATAAAAGGCTCGTTTCTTGGGTGCACACAATGCTCCTCTTATGACGCTATTATGAGGAACTCTTCGTGCGTGAAAAACAGATCACTTGAGAGAGGTTAGACATCGATGAGCTTCGCTCCATTATAAAAAAATAACGTTTTGGCCTATTTTTTTTAAAGTGGGTTTTTACACACACTTTTTGTATCCATTTTTGTAGTTTTTTGAACGGTATTGTTATTTGATGTAAAAGGGAAAATGGTGAGAGGTGAGTGAGCATAATACAACTGCATATTTCTGCTGGGAATTTCGATGTTTTTTTCCGTATCCTCTGGGTATTAACATTGAAGTCCTGTGATATATTATATGGTATTATAAGAATATCAACTACAGTTTCAACAGTTTCAACGGTACTTACCAAAGTTGGGGAAAGTTGATACGACAAAGTGAATGACTATGTTAATTGATTGGAACGTTTGTAATTGCAACCATAAAACGCGAGGCGTATATTATATAATTATTATACAGATGAACATGAACAAGCGTCATTGTCAGAATGACCCTGAAACAGAATAACTGAGAAAACCGCATATTCCATGCCATATAAAATGCAAAAAGGCATTAAAACTAAAACATTAAACTTGAAATTCATCTAAACAAGTGCAAGCAAAAAAAGAAGATAAAGTTCACTCATTCAACAACACTATATGCTCTTTACTATTCATCAGAAAAGCCAAGAAAGCTGAGATGTTCAAAATCATTTCAAGAAAGAAGACTTGAAAGACGTGCTGCTAACGTGTGGAAAGAAGAAAAGACTCAAGGAGGAATTATACAGTAAGTAAATTGGGGACAAACACTGCTGATCCCATTCTGACCGTCAGCCAGCTCTTCTTGTGTGTGTGTGTGTGTGTGAATTGTAATTAAGTGTGTGTCATCCCTATTAGCCTAAAGACAAAGCAACACACAACGGCACATTATATGATACTTATTGTACATTCATGAGAGAGCGGAGAGAAAAGAAATACAAGAGCAGTACACAAAAAGGCACAAGGCCGATGACATTTCTACGGGATGAGAGAGAGAGAAACAACTCATTCTGATACTTTGATGATATGTTTTCCACCATATCAACTGCTCATTTTCCTCGTGCAGCAGTGTGGCTAAAGTGTGCATTTAACACTCTCTTATGACTCTTACACTTTATAACTCTTGCATATCTCTTCGCCATACTACCACCACGTAAATATATAACAAGTTTCCTTGAAATTCAAGTGGAGATCTTTACCAATTCTCCAGCAGCATCAGAAGAAGAAAGAAAAGAAGAAGAAAAAACTTCCTTTCTTCTTACAAAGTGTGTATCTTGTTCTTGCTAACAGGATTCCGGTATTCTTTTGAATAATATAATATTATTAGTGCGTACATGTTTCTTCATTTTAGGGAGAATCTGCTGGGGAGAAACATATTATATGCTGGTTTAAAAGCTATATAATAACAGTGCAGGAAAAGGGAAATTTCCCACTAGATGCTTAATTCCATTGTAGGCAAGATACTATATATAATCACATTGACTGACTTTCCCTCATTTTACTGCTAAAACTGTATACGCCATGTGTGCAGTCAACCATCCAACCGCTGAAACATTGGAATAAACTTTCTAATTGTAACAGATACTTTTCAGCTTTCCTTTTTCACCAAGCTCTTTTTTTTGTCTTCATCCCTTTACCCCGTTTGTAAGTCTCTCATCTCAACGTACTATCAGTGGGAGAAGGACGTAGGCCATAATGTGATGTACACGCTGTGGGTCTAACAATATAATGTATACTTAACAAGTTATGTCTGCCGGCTGCTGGTGGTGATGATGATCATCGTTATCATGTATTCTGAAAGTTTGTAGTTATTTGCCTACATCATCTCACATAGCATAAATATATCGTGGTAAGTAAGTACTTAAATATACCTACACACGTACCAGTAAACTCTGGTGGTAAAAGGAGAAGAAGAAAAAAAACTCTTTTACACACTCTAACGAGAAGAAAAACGTTTCGTACGACGACAGGAAGTGAAAGTACTGAGGAAAGAGAGAGAGAGAGAGATCTTCTTGAATCTAGATGCAAAACATATTATATTCATAATGGAATGCACAAGTCGACTGACTAAATAAGGAAATATGGTTATTATGTGCTCCTTCGCCAGCTCACCACCACTATTCTCGGGGAAAACGACGTCGTACTCGCAAACATAAACGACAGTAAAGTAAGGAAAAGGGTATATGGTGGTAGTTGCGTATTATAATATAAAAGAAGAGCGGGTGAAAGTAGTAGTATTACTTCACAAATGCAAAAACATACTGAAAGACAGACATGACACAGACTTGATAATATTACCACCACCACACCACCGTTTTTAGAAGAGTACCCTGTTGTTGTTGTATCACCGTCATATGTAACTATGATATGATAGGATGATGATGATGATAAAAACATGGAAAATACATACTTTTCTTTGTGGTTTACACTAACTGGAAAAAGAAAGCTGGAGTGACGGGCAAAGTTATACTGGTATAAGATATACAAAACGCAACAACATAAGAAAACCAAGTTTTTCGCTCAAGGGGAACATTTTCAAACAATGTAAGTAAAC